>JAVKPL010001599.1:0-172005 GCA_032173675.1 Gastrolobium villosum | reverse complement strand
CATATTTGCTATACCTCAATCGGTTCAAGATGCTGCCCTGCAGGTGCCCAACTTACCAGAGAATGTTCACGTTCATCTCATTATAGCCGGCTTGGACGGATCTTCCAGACTGGCCAAGTCGGTTTACAAAGACCCGTAAATACTTGAAGAATTGAACTCGATCTAAGAAATACTTAGAACTCAAGCAAATGGAGATAGCCAACGTGGAAGAAGAAAAAGGAATACCTCCGAAGGACAAAAACCCGTTGCCACAACACCGGGATCGGGCCGACTTCCGGAAAAAGAAAACAGGCCACGAATTCCCCGATGACCGTGATCGAATGGGGAAATATGACAAATATGCACCGCTGAATGCCCCGCGATCACAAATATGGAGAAAAACTAGCCCGGCTCCGGAAAAGAAACCCCTTGAAATAACACCTCCACGAAGGGTCCCAGCCACGACGAATTCCCGAGGTAGCTTTTGAATGCAATGTAATAAGTGGAGCCCTAGGGGGTGGCGGTGACACGATGAATGCAAGGCGAAAATATTGAAGGGAAGTCCTCTCCATTAAAGACCACCCCACTTTCAAAGAAAAACAACAAGATCCAGATCCTCCTTTGCTATATTTCACAAAGGATGACATGCAAGGGGTCATGCCAGGACACGTTGATGGATTGGTCATCGCGGGAACTCTAGTCAATTGCCGGGTTAGAAAAATCTTCGTTGACGCCGGAAGCAGTGCTGATATCATATTATGGGACGCATTCAAAAAAATGCATCTCGATAAGGAAGATCTTCACCCTTGCAGAACAGAGCTAATAGCCTTTAATGGGCAACACATCACTCCCAAAGGATACATAGATCTAAGGTTAACATTGGGAACAAAACACGCGTTCAAATCAGAACGCGTGCGGTTCATAGTAGCCGACTTTCCCTCTGAATATAATATAATCTTAGGTCGACCCACAATACATCAGTGGGACATGATGGTCTCCACCAAGCATCAGAAGATCATAATGGTGAGTAGTACCAATGAAATTATCACAGTTTGCGGTGATCAGAAGAATCTCGAGGTTGTTACTTTCGACACAATCAAGGAGACAAACCCCCCTCGAATCCATCCAGGAGATAAACACATCCCTGACCCCGCATCCTCACACAAAAGGAAATCAGTCAATGTCGTTGAACTCGACATATGGGAAGAAACAGTTCCACGACCAGAACCCGACGGAGAATTGGAAGATTTGATCCTAGGAGACGAGCCCGGTCAGTACACACGGATTGGCAAATCTACTGATCCTTCACTTAAGGCAGAGATTGTTAAGTTTCTTAGGAACAACAAGGATGTCTTTGCATGGACCTCGTCAGAAATTTCGGGTATCGACCCACAATTCTGCTGCCATAAACTATTGGTCTACCCAGGATCAGTGCCGATATCCCAAAGGAGAAGGAAGTTAGGACCCGAGCGACAACAAGTTTTGGCATATCACGTCAAGGAACTCTTGGAGGCAGGCTTCATCCGAGAAATACAATACACAACATGGTTGGCCAATGTAGTGATGGTCAAAAAGCCAAATGGCAAATGGAGGGTTTGTACTGACTACACAGATTTAAACAAGGTCTGCCCCAAAGACTCATACCCAATGCCCAACATAGACCAACTGGTGGACAACTCGGCCGGTTTTCAACTCCTATCCTTCATGGACGCATATTCCGGGTACAACCAGATCCCAATGTACCCCGAGGACCAGGAAAAAACTGCCTTTATTGTTGAAAAGGCAAATTACTGTTATAATGTTATGCCATTTGGGTTAAAAAATTCAGGGGCCACATACCAACGAATGATGAACAAGATTTTTGAGGACCAGCTGGGAAAAAATGTCGAGGTCTATATTGAACGATATGATTGTCAAATCTCTTTGTGTGACACTGCACATCAAGGATTTAGAATAAACTTTCAACAAACTCAGGGCATATTGTATACGCCTTAACCCGGCCAAATGTGCATTTGGTGTTCCGGCAGGCAAGTTCTTGGGTTTCATGTTAACTCACCGGGGAATCGAAGCAAACCCCGAAAAATGTAGAGCAATTCTGGGATACCAGGAGCCCCAAAATAAAAAGGAGGTACAACAACTGACGGGCAGAATCGCGGCATTAACACGTTTTTTGCCTAAATCGGCGGAGAATGCCCTCCCTTTCTTTAAACTACTGAAAAAGGAAACGACATAAGAATGGAACCCGGAATGCCAACAGGCGTTTGCTAAGTTGAGCAAAAACCAGCCACCGACCCGCCAAGACCTGATCAAGCCCGAGTTATGGAGCATCCCTGACCTTATACTTGGCCGTGGGCGAGGAAGCCGTGAGCGCGGTCCTGATCAAGGAGGTAGAAGGGGACCAAAAACCAATTTACTTCATTAGTAGAGCGCTACAAGGAGCTGAATTACGATACCAAAAACTGGAAAAAGTAGCATATGCACTGCTAGTTACAGCAAGGTATTGCGACCCTATTTCCAGGGACACCAAATCCGAGTCCGCACTAACCAACCGGTTAGGCAAGTATTGCACAAACCAGGCTTGGCTGGGAGAATGGCCAGTTGGGCAATCGAGCTAAGTGAATTTGATATTAGTTATGAAAGTCGGAAGGCTATTAAATCACAAGCCTTGGCCGACTTCGTAATGGAGATGACGTCACCACACCAAGAACAAGACCAAACCGGCAAAGCTTGGAAAGTCTTTGTAGATGGATCTTCTAACAAAAAAGGGAGTGGCGCCGGCGTCATACTCGAAAGCCCAGAAGGGGTAACCATAGAACACTCTTTGAATTTAAGTTTTCCAACATCAAATAACCAAGCCGAGTATGAAGCACTACTAGCCGGGTTGCTACAGGTCTAGGATCACGGAGCCAACCATGTGATAGTATTCACTGATTCCCAGTTAGTTGCATCTCAGATAGAAGGCAAATACCAAGCCAAAGGACCCTTAATGATTAAATACTTGCAGAAGGTAAAAGAGCTGATGGCCAACTTCGACACGGCCCAAATCAAGCATATACCTCGGGAAGAAAATGGCCGAGCTGATATATTATCAAAATTGGCCAGTACAAAGAATCCGGGAAACCACAGGACGGTAATACAGCAAAGTCTGCCCAATCCAAGTTGCGTCATGATGATCACAGCTACGACAGATTGGCGGCACCCTATTATCGAATATCTCGAAAAAGGCACGAAGCCGGAAGACGCTCTGGAATCTCGGAAACTCATCTGAGATGCAACGCAATACACAATGGTGGATGATCAGTTGTTTCGGAAAGGATTGCACACCTCGATGTTAAAATGTCTTGGCTATCAAGATGTTGATTACGTATTGTCAGAAATCCATGAAGGTATCAATGGGCATCATATGGGTGGCAAAGCACTAGCTCGAAAAGCACTGCGAGCTGGCTACTACTGGCCAACTATGGAGATGGATTCAAAAGAGCATGTGAAAAAATGCGATAGCTGCCAAAAGCACGCCAAGCATATCCTCTCCCCACCAGAGGAAATGAGGTATATATCAGCTCCTTGGCCATTCTTTAAATGAGGAATGGACCTCTTAGGACCCTTCAAAGCAGCTGAGGGGCAACTAAGATGGTTAATTGTGGCAGTAGACTATTTCACAAAGTGGATAGAAGCAGAACCGGTGGCCACTATCACCTCAGCTAGAATCCAGAAATTCTTTGAGAAAAGCATAATTTCCAGGTTCGGAATACCAGCTGAATTGGTCACAGACAATGGAACGCAGTTTGTTGACAAAAACTTCCAACAGTTGATGCAGGACTTTCATGTCAAACACCGATTCGCTTCTGTCGAGCATCCACAGTCGAATGGACAGGCTGAAGCAGCAAACAAGATAATCGTTGAAGGCCTCAGGAAAAGAATGACAGACGCTCAAGGAAGCTGGGTTCAACAACTACACTTTGTTTTATGGGGGTATAGAACAAGTACCCAGACATCAACAGGGGAAACTCCTTTCAGATTGACGTACGATTGTGAGGCTATGATCCCGGTTGAAGTCGGAGAGACCTCCTGGAGACGGATGAATAGTATAACGCAAGGCGAGCAACAGAACAACAGAATGCTCACTACCGAGTTAGACCTCATCGAGGAAACTCGAGTTCTAGCTCATTGTCGAGATATTATAGCCAAACAACAGATGGCGGCCAGGCATGATAAGAAGGTGCGGCCAAGAAGCTTCGAGATCAATGATTTAGTTCTCAGAAAAGCAGATATCGGTAACCGCAATGCAAGAGAAGGAAAATTAGCTGCTAATTGGGATGGCCCTTACCGGGTTAAAAACAAACTCGGAAAGGGTGCATATGTCCTCGAAACAATTGAGGGCAAACCAATCAAAAGAACATGGAATGCGGACAAGTTGAAGACATATTATAGTTGAATAGCCCTTATCTATTATATAATAAAAGTTATCCTCTATTAGGAACTTTATTTAAAAGCCAAATATGCTGGCATTTTTCATGTATTACTCGAACAAATAAATAAATGAGGATTTATTTCTTATTTAAGATCTACTCTTATTTGTTATTAGTATCGAATACAAACCAAGGTATGAGGTGCAATCAGCCAACAACGACCCTGATCAGGTCAAAATTACCTATTAGGCTGCTCATCTACAGCTTTCCGCTTTTTGCTTGGCGGATCTGCGGTTTTGGTAGGAGCACCTCGGCTCAAGACAGATAACCAGCTAGGTTGGTCATTCTTTTTGCTGGGTTGATCTTCCTGAGTTTGACCTACCATATCGGGAACTATTGAACAAACATTAGACACGGCCACAAAAACATCATGAGACAATTAAAAATGCAAAGATGAACATACTCAATTCCATGTCAAGCTCCTCTTGAGATTTGTAAATCAACGAGGCAACACTGGCAGGCTGTCGGGTTTGTAGATAATTCCCAATAGCGATTGCCGTGTTAATATCCGAAGGACTCAACTCGGACTCATTAAAACAATAGCTTGCGGGGGGAAACCGGAAATGGTCAGATGACCAACATAGGGGAAATTTCCCCTCTACATCCTTAGTCCCACAATTATTAAGAAACCACACCTCCTTTCCAGGATGAGAGGAGACTTTAAAAAACTGATCCTTAAAATTTTTAAAGGAATCAGTATATACTCGGAACAACCTACGACCCGGAATTCCACGAACGGTAACCCATCCCTTCCGTTCAGGGGGTTCGCGACCGGTACGACAGGAGACGACTTGAAAAAAATAGAAAAAGACACAAACTGACGGTACGGGCGTCAGATATGCACAAAATCGTTCGAAGCTTTTACAAAACCCCAGCCATTGGGATGGAGTTGGGTGGGAGATATATGCAGATGGTTAAGAATTTCCATCTGAAACTCTGTCAGAGGAAATCACACACTGAGTTGAGTTATCACATCTCGGTAAAAGAAGAAGGAGCAGGGCTCATCTTCTGCCCCTCCAGAACAAACTGGTTCATCTTCGGAGGGAGGGCAGATGTCATAATTTTCCAGTTGCCCAACAGGAAGACTAGCCACGTCATCGGGACTCATTCCAGACGTCGTGTTTAAAACCTCATATGTTACCCAAAGGAACTGAGTAACTAGGGAAGAAGGGGGAGACTCGAAACATGACTCGGTTGAACCCGACTCATCTACATCTTCTTCAGGGAAACATGCCATTAATACCTAGAAATGAAAAAACAAAAGGGGATCAGATGAGGATGGATATACCTGAATTTAAAGTGCTATCAGACGAATCACTAGATGATGACGACGACAAGTCAGAAATCATAATTGGTTCATTAACTCGGCCAGATGGAGGGGTAGAAACTGGAATGCTCCCATGGCGACAACTATCAAGGGTAGATTCCGCCAAAGAATCACATCCTTGCTGGACGAGTTGAGAACTCAAATAGACACATGAAAAGCAAGGGACATCTTGGGAAACGAGAAGAGAACGGCGAAAATTCCCAAAATTAGAACCCGAAAAACTGGGACTCTCAGACGAAGGAGGGGGATGAGTAGATGATGGAGCTCGGGTAGGTGATGGAACTCGGGGTTTGGGAGGTACATGGCCTTTTCGACCACCTTTACGAGGTCTTGAACCACGATGCCCACGAAGCATGGCTTGCCGTTCTTCCTCTTCGGTCCTGGGAATCCCCCAAAGCCAGTAACGGGCACCAGGAGGAATTCGTTCCAATAAATCGGAATTCACGTCATCCTCCTGGACACACCGCAAAGCTGAGAAGGAAGGTTTCTTCCTTCCCATTTTTGAACAGAGAGTTAAGATTAGAAGAGACAATATTTTTTAGTAGGAAAAAGGCAATCACGTTTTAGAAAACAGAGAAGTAAGAAAGGAGGACGCTAAACTACACACATACGAATGGAAGAAGGAAAATGCAAACAAAAGTAAAAGAAAGGTAAAGAGCTGCAAAATACCTGATTATGAGAGCGTAAATGGACGGAAAGTTTGCAGCAAAGCAAAACCAGAAACCACAGGAGCTTAGGAATGATAATAGAACAAATGACGAAGAGAAGTAGAAACTGCAGAATAAAAAAGGGCTGCAGGAAGACCAAAGAACAAGGGTAATAGGGTCATTCAAAATCCATCTGGGTAACAACCGCCAAAATCGCGAGTGGAGAGTGAAGCAGTATGGAAGTGCTAAAGGCACAGCCACCCCATCGCCGCAAAAGGCAATGATTCGACACACAAAAATGATGACACTCATAAATACGCACGGTAAACAAGACTGCATGAAATAGCTGCAGCATGCAAAGGCATGCGAACAACGACGCGTGGCCAAGCATGCGTAGGAGAGAGGCATTTGCCGAAATCCAAAAAGGAATTGAAACATAACAAGACATATACACCAGATTATAGCCAACGAGTCATGCCGAGTTACATCACCCATGTTTCAGACACCCAGGCAACCCGAAGTCTCGGATAGCCCGGCTGGGGGCAACTGTTATGGACCCGTGTTATGGACCCGGATAAAGACCCACGTAAGTCGGCTTACCTCAGCAACCCGATAAGAAGGCCCACACTGACAGGCCCATCGCAGCAACCCGGAAGAACTCGGTCCGTTACTCCTGATAAATACCTGAAACGGACCATAATTATGGAGGCATAACGCTCGGTACGTTACACCCAGTAACGGCCGACAAGGCTGTAATGGCCCCCGCGCCATTATAGCTCAGCTACACAATTCAAACCAAAGGCAGCCCCTATAAATAAGAGGGCTCCTCGATGATACAATACACATGATTTACCACTTTCACCACACTAATACCACAGTCATATTCTTTCCAGTGATCAAGCTAGGTATAGGGATATCTTCTTAATAGATACCCCTAGTCAAGGCTATACGATCCAAAGTGACCAATCAACCTAATAAAGGTTGAACATCTCTGTCCTCAGGACAGAACAATTTATATATTTAATAAATATTAAATTTGTTTGATGTTATTTAAATATGAATTTTAAAATACTTGTAATTTCTGAATCTCTGATTGATTATTAATCGTCTTTGAGCTCAAAAAACTTATATAGTAAACTTCTAGACTTACTAATAAGAAACCCATAAATTCAAAAATTAAGCATGATGACGATTGGCGGCATCTCTTAAGTTTTTTATTCTTAGTAGAAGTTATGCAGTGTGTGGATGTGGTTTTTAAATTTATCACAACCTGTTTTTAACTCATTTGTAGAATTGATCGAGAGAAAATTTTTTTGGCAGGGGTATAGCATTGTTTTTTTTTTTTGGTAATCTAAGGAGATTAACAACAACACCCCAAAGAGATCAATTCAATAAAATCGTTCTGAAATTACTAAGACAAAGACAAATCAGCCTAATACAAAGGCCAAATACCAGAGGAAGGGTTTAAAAAACGCAAAAATTATTCTCAACGGGATAATCTAAGAGATATTTAGAAAGTCAATTTGCATAACTATTTCCTTCTCTAAAAACATGAACCAGGTGAACTTCCTAATTCTTTTGTAACCATGCTCGAATCCGAGTCATTAAGCGAGACTCTCGAGCTGCTCTTCCAATGCTAGAAAGCAAAGTTATAACTAAGCTTGAATCACTTTCTAGGATGCAGCGTCTCAAACCTCTAGCCCAAGCAAATTCAAGACCCTTGAGGATGCCCCATAATTTTGCAACAAAAGCTGAACAATGGCCAATATAGTAAGCAAACTCTTCTATCCAATAATTATTTTCATCTCTTATAATTCCTCCACAAGCAGCACCCCTGTCATCACTCTTAGATCTAATATGAACAGAAATGTAATTCTTGGTCAGCATTGTTAATCAGGTGTCAAATTTATCATTGGATTAATTACGTTTTTCTATATTAGATAAAAAAAAATTCAGCAAAACCAAAAGTTTTTTCGTTTTAAGCAAACTCAAATGTCTAAGAATATTATTTGACAATTTATACATTTATATATTGTGGATAATGACTCACAAACCACTTCTTATTAATTTATTTTGGGATAATATGGGTTTTTTTGGCACTCAGCATTCAATAATTTTAAATAATTACAAATTCAATTGTTTATTTTAAAGTAAAACTGAAAAACAGAAAGCTCAAATGATCATATACTTTAGTTGAAGTCAATTTTAGTAGAGCAAAAGAAATAGTTGCTGTCAAGATACCCACTTTGATTGCAACACTAAGCAAGAGTCATATTTTATTATACTTACATAAAACAAAATTAGCAAGGGACAAGAAGGACAAGGTGTGGCTGCCACTCAATTACTAACAACTTGAATATAGCGTTGGTCCACCACCCATGCCGCATACTGTAACCTTTTAATTCTATTGCTAATTTATGTTATACCGACATGGTCTCATATGATCCAATCTTGTATTGTTTAATGTTCAACACTCTGGCTTTTCTGGCTCTGTTTGCCTTACTTTATTTGCCGATCACGTCCTCGGAAAATTTTAACATGCTTCCATTTAAAAATTGACACCTATATTAATTAATTTCTTTTTTCTTTTCTCTTTTCTCTCTCCTCAATTTTTTTCTCTTTCTCTTGCCTCAATCCCATCCAATTTTCCAGGATCCCGCGCCACAATAACTTTGCTCCACGTCCTCTACATAATTAGACCTGAATCGTGGACCCACGTCACCTCCATCAACCAAACAAGACAAATCCTATAGCATTCTTTAAAAAAGAAAATTATGTACACGTAATTGGGTCAAGGAAGGGAAGATTAGTCTAATAAAGCTTAAGTTTGATTAATTCACCAATCAACCTTTATTTTATAAAATATTTATTAATTTCTTATTTTTAAAAGGTTTTATCAATTTGTTTTATTTTGGTCAGAAGAGATCATGATGAAATTTATAAATATGTCACACATCAGTCACACAATAATGACAAGTGTCATGTCATATTTATAGGAGTCATAATCAAACGTGACCATTTTTTTTATATCAAAATCTGATAAAAGATAAATAATTCTTTTTATATGATTGGAAAATAATTTAAAAAATTGATAAATAATTTTTAAAAATAATAGTGAATTATCATCCTCCCTTATAAATTTATAATACTAGGCTGGGAAGACTTAGAGCAGTCAGTAAAAAAAAAACAACTTAAGAGAAAATAATATTATCTCAATTTAAAAAAAAATATCAAATAACACTAAATTTGCTTAAAAACTATTTGATACAGAAACAAATAATATGAATTATGGAGTACCGACACTTCAAGAACCCCGACGTGTCGTGTCGACACTTCCCGACACTTTCGGACACTCCGACATTTCCATACATTTCCACACGCATTATAGAAATTTAAAAAAAGGTTCAAAGGTTGCGTTGCGTTGAATTTTTAGTTCCAACTATTAGATTCGTTAATTACAATTACCATTTTATTTAGTTTAATATAAATATTTGAGATATCTTATGTTTCTTTGTAAAATTTATGAATATTATAAGTTTAGATTCATTTTTTTGTTAAATTATTAAATATTAAATATAATATACACTACATAAATTAAAAATATTATTTAATATCAAAATTTATCGAAATCTAACACTTTTAAAATTAAAGTGTAAAATATGTATTACATTGTGTGACGTGTCCGATGCCAATATTAATGCTACTTAGATATGAAAAACCGTTTTACTTATCCAGAGACAAATCTCTTGTGACATATATATCCCTTATCTGATTAGTACCCATCTCATAGGTGCTGTTGTGCCACCCCGTCATTATATTCTAGTTCTACATACAGGTCAGTGCAGAGTCACGATATTAAATGATCTACCTTGAAAATTTTCAATTTGCGAATCAGAGAAAAAAAAAAAAAAAACCCCAAAAATAGAAAAATGGTCAAGTCTCCGGAATGCTCGGAAAATCCCCACCTTCCATCTAGTCATATCCATGCTGTCTCAAAGTTCTTACCAGCCACCGATACTACTGTCACATGCCCCCGCACCGTCACATATGACACAACATCTATCTCTTCCGCGTTACGCTCGCTTGCCAATTCAACTTCCACCCCAACACCATTATTCCCTATCATTTTTCTACTTTATTTGTATATATAATTATCATATTATTGTAGTGCAATAATAGATGTTCACTTTAAGAAAAATATATATTAATAAGGGATAATATCATGTAAAACCTGAAGCTTTTTTTTGCTTTGCATTTACATTACATTTATATAAATCAGATATAGACTATTACAGAGGAAAAGCTTCCAAAATTTATTCTTGAATGAATCATTTTTTGATACCATTCTTGAATGAATCATCAAGTTACACGTTGCTGAACTTTATACATACCGAAAAGAAAATAAAAACAAAACTGGTTACTAGCTCACCTGATAAATCAAAGATTCAAACTTTTCTTTAATAATAATAATAATACGAATGTTTTAGTTAAACTTTGGGATGACCCCCAGAAGCTCCCCATCGTAGCAGAATCTTTTAATTATTGTCTTCACTCGTGAACCTGCTCTTTACATGCTGCAATTTCTATATATATATTATTGGAAATTACACGAAATTAACGTTGATTTTATTATTAAGTGGTGTTTATATACAAATAGAAGCTGATGAATACATTTAAGGGAAAAATATTTCTTAGAAATAAAATTATCTCCTATAATCTTAAAATAATATTGTTTTGGGATTTAGTAAAAAAAAGTATTTTAATAATTTTACTTTTCTATTACATCATGTATTTTATTTAAATATTATATTTTTTAAACCCTAAAATTAAATAAAATATACATCATTTAAATATTATTTTATCCTTATCTGTAATATATATTAAGGGAAAAATAAATCTTATGCCGTAGGAAATTCAAATCTCATGTCATAAATACATGAAGAGTGGGACCCACCAATTTAAAAAAATAAAAAATAAAAAATGAGTGGCACACCTTTTTATGGTGAGAGTAGGAAAGTTTTATTTTCTCATGTAACATAAGAAAAACAAACCCATATATTAATGTAGGAACGATTAGTGAGTTCAATTTATAAGAAGTGTACACGTGAGAAGAGCTTTTTACAGTATTCATGGTCGTGTATTAGATTACTAACTATATATATATTTTAAATACAGTACAACAATGTTATTAAAGCCGGCTTGGTCATTGATTCGGTCAATATATTGGGTTATTAGGTCACTGGTTTTATCAGTGGGTCACTGGTTCAATTGCATGACTCGGTAATTTATGCAATTTTATAATTTATATTAAAAAAATTATAAAAATACTCAAATATCTAAAAAAAAGACAAAATTTTCAAATATTTTAATATAAAAAATAATAAATCACATATTACTATCTAATAAAAGATCAAACAAAAATATAATAATCGTTATACGGGGCTTTAGGTTCAGAAAACAATATCTCTAATTATAAATCAATCAAAATTTTCTGCATACTACATAATTGAGTATATTAGTATTGTAGGTACATAACTTATGTAAGTCAATAAACAAAAAAATATTCAAATATGTATTTTGAAAAAAAAAATTGAATTTTTTTTGGACCGAGCCGGGTCACTCGTTAACCGACCGAGTCACCAGTTTTCATGAAAACCAGCCGAGTTGGACCGGGTCGCACCGGTTCTGATGCATGGCCGATTCGTTACTTCAACCGGACCGATTTACCGGTTCCTGGGTCAATCCGACCGGGTCGGTCCGATTTTAAATTAGCTCTTAATTGGTTGAATAACGACATACTCTCATCTCATGTTGACTCAATGTATAAATAAATGTTCGCGTGAACTACGTGTACATGAATTTATTTTGGGTTTATTATGTACACATATAAAAATATATAGGTTCATAATTTTATTTTATTTTATTCTCCTTAAATGGACTGAAAAGAAAAATATTAACCTCGTTTACTTTCTCCTCAAATGTTTTCCTATGGACTCAAATTTTCTAATCAGGAGAATTATCTTGACACGGCAGAATAAATTAGTAGTAAAAGAAAATAGAGAAACGAATAGTTAGGGTCCAAAAATTAAGAAGGGAAGAGGGAATAAAGGGAAGGAATATCCAAAGCATATGACATAAAAGAAAGAATATTCGGTGCGGAGATCCCGTTGGGATTGTCCAGTGTGGGTTTTGGTTCGAATCCATAAATACCAACAAACCAAGCCAATTTTCTTCACCACCATCGCAACGCAACCTTCTTCAGAATCCTTTCATTATTTCACTCCCCTAAACACGCATAAAAAAAAAAAAAAAAAAATGGCTCTCAAAGCCGTCCACGTCACCGACGTCCCTTCCCTTGATCATGTGCCGGAGAATGCCTCTCTAGCGTTATGCTCCACCCGCTTCTCAAACGGTACTCACCGTCTCTCTCTCTCTCTCGATGAAACTCATTCATTTATTTATTTGTTTATTTTATTAAATATGGATATTTTTAGGGGTGGAAATGAGCCGGAGCGGGTTCAAGATGCCAAAGTTTGTGGTGATCGGACATAGAGGAAATGGCATGAACGTCTTGCAATCTTCTGATCGGAGAATGAGAGCCATAAAAGAAAACTCCATCATGTCTTTTAACGCCGCCGCTAATTTTCCTCTCGATTTCATTGAATTTGACGTTCAGGTAACCATTCTTTCTGAAACTTTCTTTCTTGTTTGTTTGTTTGTTTCAACCAATTAAGGAATATTCGACGTATGTTCTTGTTCTTGTTCTTGTTCAACGCGTTCGCGCTTTTTTTTTTCTTCCTTTTTATTTTTCCATATTTGTCCCTTTGGCGCTTTCGTAAATAAGCTGTGTTTCGTGGGGGTTTTTTTAAAAAAAAAAATTTACTTGAATGGTTTGGTATTGTACTGATTGGCTTTTTTTTCAATATTTAAAAAAAGAAAAAGTAGCAGAACAAAAAATGTTAAAGCAAAACTGCACGTGTGGTTTTTTGTAGGTGACAAAAGATGACTGCCCTGTCATTTTCCACGACGATTTCATCCTCTCCGAGGAGAATGTAAGATCCTTATTCTTCTTTCTTTTTAAATCAGTTAATATATGAGTTTCTTTCTTGGTTGATTCTGAAAGTGCGTGCATTTGGGTTTTTGTTTTGTAGGGTAATGTGTTTGAGAAGAGAATCCCAGAGCTGTGTCTATCTGAGTTTCTATCTTATGGTCCTCAAAGAGAGCCTGAAAAGGAGGGAAGAGTTTTGCTCAGAAAAACCAAGGATGGTAGAATAGTGCGATGGGATGTTGAACAAGATGACTCACTCTGCACTCTCCAAGAAGCATTTATCAATGTTGAACCTTCATTGGGTTTTAACATTGAGTTGAAATTCGATGATAACATTGTCTATTCGCAAGATCATCTCGTACATGTCCTTCAGGCAATCTTGAAGGTTGTGTTTGATTATGCTAAAGACAGGCCCATAATTTTCTCATCTTTCCAGCCTGATGCAGCAGTGCTCGTTCGGAAGTTGCAAAGCACATACCCTGTATTCTTCTTGACAAATGGTGGATGTGAAGTCTATGAAGATGTGAGAAGAAACTCCTTGGAGGAAGCTATGAAGCTCTGTTTGGAGAATGAATTTGACGGAATTGTCTCTGAGGTTAAAGGGATATTTAGAAATCATGGAGCAGTAACAAAGATCAAGGAGTCCAAGCTTTGTCTCCTTACCTATGGCAAATTAAAGTATGTTGTTGGTTTTTTTAGTCCCATCTTTTATTTTTGCTTATTTGGTGGTTGAAATTTTTAAGAAATTATTGTTATGTGTAAATATTCTGGCTGCTTACTCTTTTTGGTTGGTTTGGCATTGCAGCAATGTTTCAGAAGCAGTTTACCTGCAACATCTAATGGGAATCAATGGGGTGATTGTGGATTTTGTCCAAGAAATAACACAGGCGGTTGCGGATATGATAAAGCCAACAAAGGTTGTTGGTGATGAAGATGGTTTGACTGAAGGGATTGGGAAGGTGCAGGTGAACTCAAAGCCTCAATTCTCGCAGCTGGAGCTATCTTTTCTTTTAAAGCTCATTCCACAACTGATACAGCTTTAATGAGAAGAAGAGAATGCATTTCGCACGGCTTTTAATTGATTTGGCCTTTCACATACTGGTGATAGTTTAGGAAGTCTCAAACGTCCTTTTATTTTTTACTCCTGTTTTTTTTTTTTAAACACAAACAGTACACTTGTGGAGAGTTGCATTAATGAAGGCTTTAACCTTTATACGTATATATTTTCTGCTTTTCACTTGAGTATGAAGGAAAGAGTGATTATGTATGAACTGGTATTGTGGTGGTCCTTCTTACAAATATAGTTGATAGGTGCTCTCTTTCATTGTACCAAAATTACATGTATGACACCCCTCCAATGTGCAATGTAAAAATACGGAACTTTACTTTGTCCCTTCCTGTTGATATTTAATGTTACTTTATATGCTATTTTATATGTTAACTATGTTAAAATATTTGTATATATCTCTTTCTTATTAATATTTACAAATTATATTTGAATCTCTCCTATTATGCAATAATTGCAGCTCACCTATTATGTGAATTTTAAATGAGAGAATACACTCCATTTTTTGGGAACTTGAAGTGCAGCCCTACACAAAGTCCATTTGCAGAATTTGACTTTTCTTATCTTTCATGAGGAATTTTTTCATTTGAGTCATTTTCTAAGCGGCAAAAATTGGGTACTAGTGTTATTTTTCAAAAGTATCTCCATGTTAAAATACATTTGTAAAGAATAACGAGAGTAGAGCAGTCAAACATGTAAAGTTGATTGACGTCATCAGTCCCGCCACTTTCAACAATGAGACAACCTGCCACCTAGATGACTCATCCGAGTCCCGCCATATCAGTTGGCGAGATTATGCCACGTGTACCCACTCCCGCCAGGTAATGTGGCGCGACTCTGCCACGTCACCCACTCCTGCCACATTGTGTGGCGCAAGTATGCCACCCGCGAGGTAATGTGGCGCGACTATGCCACGCGTATTCCCACTTCCGCCACATTGGATGATGGTTTACGTTGTCCTTCTCCAAACCCACGCGATACTCGTGGGGTAGCGTCTCGTACTCTACAAACTAATCTCGCCACTGACACTTACGGGAATACTTCCTTGGCTATATATAGAGTGTTCTGGTGTTTGCTATTTTTGTATGAAGTTCGGAGTTCAGAGTGTTTGCTATTTTTGTATATGATTTTAACATATGGGTTTTTTGCTTGTCGTAATATTTTTGTATGAGTTGCTTAGTTATAATGTCAAAATTTTGTTGTATATATCACCTTTTGTAATGTCCTAATCTTTTTTGAATGAGTTGTTGTTATGCTATTTAATGTTTTTTATTTACTTTTTTTTAATCTCCACTTTTATCTGATCCTTTTGTATTATTTGCATAAATACACAGTACAATGCAACAATATCGGTCTTTTGTATATTTTAATGGTTCTAAAATTAACAATGTAGGCGGGTTGAGATTCGAAAGGGAAAAAAGAGCAATGTATATTGTCCGAGGCTTGTCCATTGAAGATCTACTTCAGAAGATCCGCCATAAGTTGAAGTTGCAACAAAATCAGGTAATTTCTTCAGTAACGGGTCGAGTCCCATGTGGAAATCGGAAATATGCAGGTTTTGAAATAATTGATGATGAGGACATTGATATTTTTCTTGGAACATTTGCCCAAACCTCTACTACGTCTCAATTTGTTGAGTTATATGTCGATATTGAGACATCAGACGACATGTCAATACCGACACATGGGTTGGACCTTAACAGTCAGACACAAATGCCGTCATCATCGGTACCCCATCCCACACAATCAACTATTGCAAGTGGAGATGAAAGCGACTATATGGTAGATGTTGAACCTGACAATGAAGAGGAGGAGGAAGATGAAGACACTCTACTGGCAAATGACCATGATCAGAATGAAAGTGATGGAGGTGATGATGAACATCATGATAATCCCATAACACATGAGACTGTTATCCCTACGTCCAATAATGCGGTTATTCCACCATCATCAGGTTAGCCATTGAACGTCTTGTATGATTAATTTTTATATAATCGCTTTAATATTTGTGAAATCTTTTATTTTTTATTTTTTTGTAGATATGACACCATTTTGGGATGACATCCCACACTATGAGGCTGTTAATTTTTATTACCCGAACGAAGACATACTGGATGTTGAAGGCTTAGGTCGTGGTCCGTGGACAAGAGGAGACGAAATGTATGTGAAACAAGAGTTCCGGTCGAAGAGTGATGATCAAGCTGCTATAAAACATTACTGCATGAATGAGCATCAAGAAGCTGTAGTGGTTGAGAGTACTACCACGAAATTGTCTATGAGATGTCGTAAGCATGAAGAAGGCTGCAATTGGCGAGTAAGGGCAATTAAACCGAAGAATAGCAACAGCTGGTTAGTCAGTAAATGGGTTGGAAAACATTCTTGTGTCAGCACAACCCTTTTTCAAGATCACAAACAACTTGACTCACATTTTATATCTGAGGTCATCCTAGGTACTATACATTGTTGAAGTTTTCGTACTGCGACAATTTATGTGTTTATCATGTGAAGGCGGATATTATTACTAATTACAAATATGCTTTATATCTGTATGCATACATGGTGAAGGCTTCGTCGTCGGTGGCCGTTATCTTGATACAAGAATGGGTTACTGCCTTTTTTGGATATAATGTTTCTTACAGGAAGGCGTGGATGGGAAAGCAGAAAGCAATTGCTAAGATTTACGGTGATTGGGACGAGTCATACGCGTTCTTGCCAAGATGGTTCGCACATATGTTGAATTTTTCTCCGGGGTCTGTTTACCATATTCAACATGGACCGTGTGTCATGAATGGACAAGTTATTACTGGGTCCAGGGTCTTTCAACGTGTTTTCTGGACTTTCGGTCAATGTCGGGAGGCGTTTAAATGGTGTAAACCAGTCATACAGGTCGATGGTACGCATCTGTACGGTAAATATAAAGGGACATTATTGATCGCCACAGCGCAAGATGGAAACAATGAGGTGTTGCCAATCGCATTTGCGATTGTTGAAAGTGAAACTAAAGATGCATGGGAATATTTTTTGGCATCCATCCGAATGCATGTAACCAATAAGACTGGTATAAGCCTTATTTCTGATCGACACAAAAGCATTTTATCAGCAGTGGCCAATCCAGACATTGGATGACAACCTCCTAATGCATACCATGTGTTTTTCCTTCGTCATGTAGGGAGCAATTTTAATACACGATTCAAGGATCAATACATGAAGGGTTTTCTAAAGAAGCTAGGTTATATATGCAAACTAGTTACATGAAATGTTGTATATCCTTTGTCGTTTGGGTCCGTTTGCATATAATAGTGTGTTTTTTTTCTGCAGGATATCTTGCAAATAAAGACTACTTTGATGCCGCGTATGCAGAGTTTTGCAGCATTAGTCCAGAAGTTGCTGCGTGGATTGAGGCTGTTCCAAAAGAGAAATGGACTCAGAGTTACGACGAGTGTGGATGAAGATATGGTCACATGACAACTAACTTGTCTGAATCAGTGAACAGGGTTTTCAAGGGAGCGAGGAACATGCCAATAACTTCTTTGGTAAAATGCACATATAGTCGACTTTCTCGTTACTTTTTTAAAAGAGGGTGTAAAGCACAGAAAGATGTTGAGATTGGAAAGCGTTTCTCAAAAACTATTTCAGAAGCAATGATAAAGAATAGTGAGAGGGCTACATCGATGCGTGTTCGGGAGTATAACGTGGCGCGCACCTCATTTGAAGTCGATGACCAAGGAAATACATTTTGGGTTAACCTCAGTGATGGGAAATGCCAATGTGGTAAGTTTCAAGCATTCAAAATTCCGTGTAGCCATGTTATTGCATCATGTAAGAAGGTAGCCCTTGATTTTGAGCAATACGTGGATCCGGTGTTCTCTGTAAACTCCATTATGCATGTCTACTCTTCTCCATTTCTGCCGATTGGTAGTGAAGATGGAATTCCCCCACATCCCGGACCAAAGCTTGTTCCTGATGTCTCAATTATACGTGGACAGGGGCGTCCTAAATCTACACGTATTCGCAAGGAAATGGAAGAACTTGAGGACCAACCAAGTTCTAGCCGAACTAAATGCAGTATATGTAAGATGGCCGGACATAATAGGCGTGCATGTCCTACAAGACGCATGTCAAATTAATGTGTTGTAATGTTGGCAATATTTTATTATAATATCGTGCTCTGAGTTTATGAAACTACTTAACTACTGACACACATGACAACGTAATAGTAACCAGGAAACGTGCAAAAATAGAGATATAATTCGGACAGCATAACAACAGAAAAATGGACAATCCAGGGAATCGCATCCCACACTTTAAAACCTAGTGTACCTGATATGCAGTAATCAACAGTCCAAATACATATCAACCATGTCCATATTGGAAATATCGTTTACCACATAAAGTGCAGTCTACCGAACTAAGGATGAAACAACACATGAACCAAAGAAATCAGTAAAAATAGTAATGCATAAGTACAGTCATCCATAAACACATCTCAAATGCATATATAGGGTTTCACATGCTATGATGGTGGAGTATAAGTAGGCCATGGTCTGGAACGTGCATCACGTTCAGGGTTCCTGCGAATGACACCACCCACTCTCTCTGCATCAGGATCGTGCCTAATATCGAAATCCTCTGCTGCTGCCTGTAAAAAGTCGTCCTGCGTGTCCTGTCCTGACTGATGTTGACTAAGAGACGAATGCGATGTTTCCCCATGAACGTACGCTCCTGCAGCGTCACTACATTGGGTCCTGTGATACGCACCGAATGCTAACAATCCATGTACCGGATGATAGGAACTGAACCCTGCCAATGGTGGAGGTCGCGCACTCTGCTCAAACTGGGTGCTCATCCACTGATATGAGGTAGGAAACTGTGTTTGAGAGTGTGGAGGCAAGTAAGGATCAGAACCAAATGACATGCATAGGCATCTGTACGGGCATCCGCATAGGCATATGTGGAGTCATCTGTGTGGACATCTGCGTAGGCATCTGCATAGGCATTTGTGTGGACATCTGCGTCGGCATCTCTGTGGGCATCTGCGTCAGCATCTCTGTGTCTGCGTAGGCATCTGTGGCGGAAACCACTGAATAAGAGTAAACGCCATAGTGGGCCACATGGGTGGTCTATAAACACCAACGGCTCGTGGCCCACCTGCTGGGATGTCATATGACTGGTGCTCAATGCGTGGTCGTCGACGAAAAATGCCCCTACCCTCCTTCGCATGAGGTGGTACATTTATCTCTGGATCAGGTACCTCAACTAATAGCCCGGATGGTGCAATTGGGCCAGGCTCTGCAACACGATCGAATTCTCCCTCTGCACGCAGTAACTGCTCACACACCTCTTGCACCTGACGTTCATCGCGCTGAGCACTCATCTGGGGAGTTTGCATCCACCATATCCACTCGACTCCGTCAACGTGTATCACGAAACATAGTAATTTATTAAATTTAACATGACAACACAATACCATGAATCAAAAGTACGAAACTACGATTGCAAGAACAACAACGATACGTACAACATGGCCTAACTTTGCGACCTGCCTCGTCATGAACCGTCGAGTGTGACTGAAGTACCAGGTCATGTACTCGGAGTTTGGAGACATGATACCCTCCCACGCGTCGCCTGTCTCAATACGCTCGTGTCTAGTGTTCCACAAATGTATGTGGACGGCCATCTTCGCTTCCCAATTCTCACTGATCTTACCCCGTAACGTAAGATCATGTGCACCTCTCAACCGACCAGCAGGTCTAGGGATGTGTTGCTGCATGCCAAATTGCCGCATGCAACGGTCAGGCTGGTGCATCTCCACAATGTGGAAGGCGAGTACAGGTGTAACAGCCCTCCACAAGTTCTGCATATGAGGATTTGCACCGAGAAACTCATAGCCAACCTTCTTATATGTCTCCCACACAACCTATAAGAAGCCAATATTTGTAAGCCACATAATACTATATAATAGGATGCAAATGAAAACCAACTAAATTAATCATTCGCACATTGTTTCTAGCCATTTGATCAAGCTCAATCCGATAATCCATCAGGTGAAATTGGTGTCGCCGCGATACGACATTGTTAAACCTACAAGTAATAATACAACAAACCACACAAATGAATGATAGGAAAATGATACAAAAAAATTTAACATGATGGTGAAAACAAATGTTATTGTATACCGTCGTCCATAGTGATCGGCTGGGTCACTTGGTAGTGGAATAGGCGGTGCTATGGTAGGAAATCTGCTCCACGCCCATATCTGCAACAACAATGTACAACCCCCAATATCACTGGCCCTTGAAGATGTTGCCTGACATAGTTCACGGAAAAGTACTGCGAGTACCGCAGATCCCCAACTGTACATACTGGTATCCTCAAAATCCCCATCTAATAGCTGAATGTACCGACAAGCGACTACTGAACTTGACTTGTCACATAGCAAAAATCCTTCGAATAGACGCATAAGATAGGCACGAGTGTACCTAATTTGTCCCTCGGGAGTACCTGAATGCGCAGCCCATTGACCCCAATGTTGAGTCAACCAACCCATCTTAAGGTTCCCACCGTCCAAATCGGCTGCAAGTGGAGTTCTTCCCATATACTGCGTGATTACGTCCTCCCAGTTCCCATGGGTATAGCCAGAAACCACCCGACCCTCAGTGCGTAAACCTAAAATGGCCTCAACATCCTGCAAAGTGACAATCATCTCTCCAACAGGCATGTGAAATGTGTGAGTCTCTGGCCGCCACCTCTCCACCAGTGCAGTAATCAGCCTATGGTCAATCTGCCAACAATCATTTAAGTAAAAAAAATATAAAGGTCGTTATTATTGGTAACTTGTAATAAATAAAATAAAATTCATAACTGAAACATACCGGTAATCTTCTCATGCGAGCCGCATGCCAGAAACTTGCACGCATCAAGTGTTGCTGCAGGTCTTAGGGGATGTCATCTGGGTTATGGACATCCCTAATTCCCCTACCCTCTGAGGCTCGTCTAACTCTCAGAGACTTTAAATGTCCCTCATTCCACACCACCTGCGATCTGTGACATTGCTGCACATCTTCATCTAGTACACCCCACTCTTTCGGACCGGGGTCAATGCGAGGTCCATGACCAGCCATTTAACTAACAACAATTTGCAAAATTTATCAATAAATAAATGGACTACATAATTAAGCCACTATTACAATTACTATTTAATAAAATATGACTGTAAATATAATTACAACAACATATAGGAAATAATTACAATGTATTTACTACTGTACTATAAAGTATATTGTCGAAGTTATTAATTTTGGCAAATATACAGTAATTAAATGATCGGAATACGGTTTTCATGGTTAGTATCTTTTTGTAACATTGTAATGTTAATAAATAATTTTGTATACCACAAAAAAAAAAAATTGTATAAAGGATTTAATTGCATGTATTTAACTAATTCAATAAATTGTAATGGCTATTTCGTTACTTTTTTAGTTGTTATTAATTTAACTTAATATTTTTTTTAAGGTTTTATTCATTAACATATAAACTGCAATTATATATTTATTCAAACAATTATTATGATTTCCATAAATAAAAATTGTAATAATTATAAATATATTAAATCAAAATTACTATTTCAGATTCATGTTTATAATTTTCAATGTTAAAAACTTAGTTTCCTTGTTACCAAAAAAAAAAAATAGTTTCCTAATATGGATTATAAAGCATTGTAAATTTAAATTTGATTACTATTAATTAAAACACTAATTAAAATTACTACATAATTATTACATTAATTAATGTTTACCAAAAGCAAAATTACATTGATTACTAATATGTTAGGAATAATTTTTTGATGCCTAAGGTTTCTAAAAAAAAATTCTCCGTTAATGCAGAATATTTTAAAATTTAAAAGAAAATTAATAACATGATTGTTATTTAATTATGACATTAATGATGACTAAGTTAACATACATTAACATATAATACAACGATACTACTAATTATATAATTTGCTTAATATTATTAATTAATTTATTAGTTAGGCAAAACAAATGGGCCAATTTATTAGTTAGGCTAAACAAATTGGCCAATTTACTCGTAAGAGATTTAAAAAAAAAAAGTTACTCAGTTTTTTTAACAGATCCATGATAACAATTTCCTCTCCAAATGAATACCATGCAACACTCATTAATTAAAAAACACATGCAAAAAAAATACCACATGCAAACATCAAACGGTGGTCCCCAAAAAAAATAAAAACACCAAACATGTGGTCCCTGCAAAAACAAACAAACTAGATCCACCTATAAATAATGCAAATACATAACACAATAATCTCTAAAAAATAATACTACACAGATATAAAAATAACAAGGTAATATAAGCAAGGTTCAGAGAGTACTAAACTGAAAAGGAAAACCCGACCCTCTCGTGCGCACTTTGCTCCGAACCAACAGACTGGAGAAGGAAATTTGGTTGAGTGAAAATTTGTTTCTCACCTTTGCTCCACGACCGACTTGCAAAAATGGAGGAACCGGGTTACAGGTTACACTAGTGAGAAGAAGAAGAAGAAGGTAGTTTGGATAAGAAAGGGAGGGCTGTGAATTCACGTGGAGGACTCCAAAAGCGGATTCCAAATGAATATGGTAATAAAGGTGGCGGGTTCAAATTGCAATGGAAGCTGCCAGGGAAAGTGACGGGTCTCAAGTGTAGCAGCCAATCAAAGTGGCGGGTCTCAAGTGATGTGGCACGGTGCATGTGTGTCTCGCCAACTGATATGGCGGGACTGAAGAAAAATCTACTGATCTCGTCTTTGTATGTGGCGAAACTGATCACGTCAGTCAAATTTACACGTTTGACTGCTCTACTCTCGTTATTCTTTACAAATGTGTTTTAACATGGAGATACTTTTGAAAAATAACACTAGTACGGATTTTTTGCATTTTCTAAGCTTCATAAAAAATACGGTAACTTATTATTAAGCATAAAACTTTTAAAAATATTTTTTAATATAAATTAAGAGATATATTTTTCTTATCTTGTAGGAAAGAAATTATCTTATGTCGTAGAAATAAAAGTATAAGTGAGATCCACAGATGAGAGATGAGAGAAGAGAGAAAAAAGTGGTGGAACTCAACTCGTTTTTGTGTGTGTATAAAAGTTATTTATCTCATATAAAATGAAATAAATATAATCCATAAATAAATCAATTTATTAACTTATATAAAAGGCTTTTCGACCATAGTAATTTCTTTTTGAAGATATTGATTGGATTGATTTCTTGATCAAACTTATTATTAAAATAACTGCCGCTTTAAGACGCGGCAGGAAAGGTACCGCTTTAAGACCGCGGCATGTTGAGTACCGTATCAACCGTGTGTGCTTCCAGCATGTATGGATCAAGGACATGGTACTTTGACTATCGCCATTAGCAATCATAAAATGAGAATTAGGTACTCTACCAAAATACTTAAAATATATTTCACCAAAAAAAAAAATACTTAAAATATATGAGTATTGGTTAGTGTTTTAAAACCCGGTTCGGACCGGCCGGGTCGACCAGGGACTCGGTGATCCGGTGGGTTCCCCGGTCCGAGCAGCCGGAGCAGTTAGTTTGACTCGGGTTAGGCCGGTTATTCCATTTTTTTGGTAAATTTTTTGTTGTTGAGAAGAACTCTTGAATTAAATCATATTCATATTTTATGATGAATATGATTAAAAGTAAGGTGAAAATAATAAGGTATTTTTTTTTTTGGTAAGTAAATAATAAGGTATTTTAGATTAGTGTAGTTGCATCTTATAATGATCTCATAAAGTTAAGTGGTGATAAACACTAATGGTCTCATGATCTCATCTCAACTGTGAACACCTTTTTTTAGTGTATATTTCATACATACTATTTGTTATCATAATTTTTTTTTTTTTGGTAAAAGATTATCATAATTTAATTTATCCGTATCATGTCAAGCACAAATGATACATTTAACTTATATTCCAATTTTAATTCAATATTAGGATATGGTCTAGAGCTAGAAGCTTAGAAATATATAATATTTACTATCATTGAAAATCAATTTATTTTTTGAAGCTCATTAATAATTTACTTATGTGAATTTTTATTAATATAAGTAATATTTTTATATTTTTAATATGTGAACAGTGAATTCGATTAAACCCGATTGAATCAGTGACCCAGTACCTCAACCGATTCAATGATCGGTCCGAGTTTTAAAACACTAGTATTGGTACTTATCTTTTCACAAATCTTTTGCACACTGTAAGATAAATTCATCCAGAACATTGCGAAAAGTTACAATAAAACTAGAATTTTTGTATGACTGCTCTCGCATGAGAGTTTGTAAGAGATTTATTTGTACAAATATCATTGTTTGATCATTTAATAAAAAATTAAATCCAAAAATGCAAAAATTTAATCAATTAAAAAATTTATATTTCTGATTTTTTTTAGTTTATATATTAAAAATTCACGAAAACAATCTTACTACAAAGATTCTTTTTAATCTTACTACAAAAATTCAGTTTAATCCACTTTATAAGATTAAAAATTATAATGATAAAGACTAATATAATCCTATAATATATTATAATTATAAAAATATTTTGATTTTCGTCCCAAAATGACGTCGTTTTGAACTCATTATAGATAACTTTATCTCCGTTGATTGGAGAAATTCTTTACCCTATTTTTATATATAAATAAATTAATTTATTAACTTATATAAAATGAATGACTTATTGACTTTATATAAGCCGAGTCAACCCCTTTTCTTATTTAAGAACAGTTACTCATTTATCTTGTCACTAGACCAACATAACTGGGCAAGGTTGGCTGATTTTCATAGCCCTATTTTACATAAGAACTACTTCCGTATAATCATCGTACTCAGTTTTCAGTGTGACAATTATATTTATACTATATATTTTTTGGAATGAGGTAAGATTCTTTGAAATATAAAATTTGACACCTTATCTGAGAGTTGTTAGATCAAAAAAGATCAATGGTGTCACATGCTTACAAATCAGAGTTGTTAATCTTTTTTGATCTAACGACTCTCAGATGAGATGTCAAATTTTAAATTTGACACTGGTGTCAAAGGATCCTACCCCTTTGGAAATATATAATATAAATATTAAAATTATTTTTTCTCGTGATTTCATGTCAATCGATAAATTTTGAAGAAAAAAATTAACTTTATTAGATTTTTCCCTAAACAAGGGTTACTATAGTTTCACCGGGAGAGGATATTCTTATTACCAAAATTCTCTACTATTAACTTACTACCTATCTAATTACCATTGAATCAAAGAGAGAGAATGTTAAAAGGTTTTTGAAAAAAGAGAAAATATTGATCCAATGGTAATTAGATAGGTAGTAAGTTGGTAGTAGAAAATTTTAATAGTAAAAATATCTCTCCTTATAATTTCACAATGACTACAAATTTCACCGTTTACATTTTACACGTGTCAAAGGCTTGGGGATTTCAACTAGCGCACGCTTGAAAAACTCACAGCCAAGACTATCCTGTGCCCATTATTTTGGGTTCTGAATATCCCAAACTCGAAGGAAGCAAGTATGTTGTCATAAGCTAGGAAGCACGGACACTTGTAAAAACATAAAGAGTCGGGTCCGACACGTTCTGACATGGCGACACGCTCTGACACGGTGTCGGACACGCGATTGACTTTTTCTGACACGTTGACCATTCCGACACGCGAATTTGACCGTGTCCGACACGGTCAAATGACATTTTTGTAATTTTTAATTTTTAGTATCTTTTTATTTTTTTAAAAAAAAATTTTAAAATTTTTAAAATTTTTTAAAATTTTTTTTTAAAATTTTTTAAATTTTTTTTAAAATTTTTATTTTTTTTTTAATTTTTTTAATTTTTTTAAAAATTAAAATATTTTAATAAAGCTTCCACATTATCATATCAATTTTATTTTTTTTTGTCTTTTTCCCCTTAAGTAGATAAGAGAGCATCTTAGCATCATTGTTGTCAATTCCTATTATGCTCTTATTGTATCTCATTCTCTCTGATCTCTCTCTAATATGATTTGATCTCTCTATCTGATATTATGTCTCTCTCATCCCAGTTTTTATTTTTTTTATTAAAGCTTCCATTTTTATAACGTGTTGATGGGTATTATTAATTTAGTTTCATTTTTTTGTTAAATTATTAAATATTAAATGAAATATAAACTATATAAATTAAAAATATTATTTAATATTAAAACGTGTCCCAACGTGTCGAAATCCATAATTTTTTAGGATTGACCTGTCGGAGTGTCGTGTCACGTGTCGCGTGTCGTATCGGTGCTACATAGGTCGTAAGCATTTGGCTACTTCTCTAAATAGACTGAAGTAGAACTTCTTACTGCTATAAACAAGTTCAAATGTTTACCGGTAATAATATGAGCGGATATTCTCGTGTTAAAAAACATATGATATGATACGATGAATCATAATTATACAAAAATAAATAAATGAAGATTAAAAAAAATAAAAATAAAAATATATTGAAATATGTAGTTATAAAATCATCATTATTGATTCTTCATATGATTGTAATTGTTTTTATATGACCATGTCATTTTTTTTAATATGAGAGGCTCCGTTTTAACACTAGTATGTCTAATTTTGGAGGATGCATTTGTCTCTTAAGAAGGGAACAGTCCAAGAAGAAGAGTAAAGGTGAACAAGTCTGAATGAGAAGAGGGAAGGGGGTCTTAACGTAATGGAATGCAATTCCAAAATCCAAACCTTTTTGGGGGCTTAACATAGTCTCTCAAAATGAATGGCACGTCCCTTTTGAGGGTTAATAAAGATTAGTGGAACCATTTTCTAGCAAAAGCAAAGCTTAGGAAAGTTGTCCCTTCGGTTGTAAGTAATAAAGTAATCTCAACCACGTTATATTTGCAATTATAATCAGAATCTGCTTCTGGCAGGCATAAGGAAGTTTGATGATAACATAGAATATGTATCAGATCCCTAGAAGGTGTAACTAGGAATCTACTTCAGGCATAGACAAAAATCTAAGGTTATGCAAGACTTACGAAAGTAAAACAGCATCAGATTCCTTGTTCCTTACTATGTTGCTTCATATTGTCGTATATTTAATTTAATGTGCTATTTTTTTTTTTATTTTTTTTGGTCCAATTGGTATAATATTGAGTTCCTTTATCACTAAGCATAGCTTAAAGCCCCAAGCAATTATGGAGTGTTCATACCGCAAAAGACTATGTTCAACGTTTGTTTTCCCACTTTTACCCTGATTTCTTTATGAAACAGGATTTAATTCAGAAGTACAAGAAAAATAGAAAAACGATCTTCAAAAAAAGAAAAAAAAAAATAGCAAAACAAAACAAGTTTTAAGTTGAATGGCAGAACAACATATAAAAGTAAAGAAAAGAGTTACAGCTAGTATAAAATTTATAACCGGAAAAGACCAACCCAATAAATAAATAAATAATCGTAAGTTATTATTATTTTTTTTGTATGAAATAATCTTAAGTTATGAATCCACATATGTAGGAATGAGCTTGATGAGTGGAGTGAATTAGAATGCTTAACTATTCATAGTTGGATGAGTTCTTTTTGATACATTGTCTTTAAGTTGCAATTAATCTCAAATTCTATGTTTTACCGAAAGTTTGTAATTAGTTAAAAAAAGTTTTAAATTTTCTAAATTTACTTTAAATAACTTTATTTAATGTTCATCAAAATACACATACAAAAAATATGTGGAATTCATGTGGACCCATGTGAAGAGAGAGAAAAAGAAAATATGGGCCTCACATACTTTTTGTGTGTGTATTTTGGTAAATATTAGATAAAATTATCTGAAGTAACTTTAAAAACTTGAAAAAAAAAGTTTTATTTTTTCTTATGTCTTTAGAAAATTTTGTGATATTCACCGAAACGACGTCGTATTGGGACAAAAATTATGGTGTGTTTGTAATTTTAATTTATTATAGGGTTATAATAGTCTTTACCATTCTAATTTTATAATCTGTCATAACTAAAATGACATACATTTGACAATTTTTTTTAAAGTAACGTTAGATACATTATTTAAAAAAAAACAATACTAAATTTCTCCAGTTACTTAGCATCTAATATACACCAAGACAAAACCTTTGTCTCGATCATTCGAGAGCCTAGCCCATTTTAAACCCAGTCTGTAAGCCCAATTAGAAATCTACTGAGTCCAACCATAGTTTATTCTCCAAGGTTACAAGTTACAACCTCCACCACAAAACCAAAAATTATTTTTTCAAAATTCCTAAAAACAAGGAATGTTATAGTTACAATCTTTTTTTTATAATCTCTTACACTCATATCTTATCACCATTAATTTTCGCCAATCAACGATTATCATTTATTGTAAATTAATAATTAATTAATGAGTTTAATTTGCTAAAATCATAACCATTGATTGACGGAAATCAACGGTGATAAGATATGGTGGTAAGAGATTGTAAAAAAAAAAAATTGTAACTATAACCTCCTCTAAAAACAATACTATTTAGTTTGTGAAAGCAGATATTGATCCTCCATTCAAAAGCTTAAATCGTTGGAATGGAATTAAGAAGGGAATGGAAGGTCTGTAATGGGTTCTTTGCTAGAGCAGTCCCAAGACGTAAAGGCACAGACCTGGCATATTTCCCTTCCCTGCAGTTGGGATCAGATTCAATTCTACTCATCAACTTTCACTTGCTTACTTAGATTGCGAATCTTAGCTTTATGGACAATGAATACTAGTTGAGTGTCCCCATTTTTTTTTTTTTTTTTTTGGTTTTGCCAAGATCAAGATATTCTCTATTTTATTTATGGAAAATACTACTATCATTTGGCATGAGATTGTTATTTCATTTTCTCTAATTTCGAAAATCGCACCTTCTTTTTTTAATAGTGGCCCCACTTGGATTTTCTCTATAGCATGAGAGAACTACTCTCATGTAATATGAGAGTAATATTTCTCTTTATTTATACAATAAACCTGGTATTTGCAAGATAATTGAGATTGAAGAGTGGCTGATTTTACTAGTGAGTTCGTCCAAAACAACAAAGAACATTAATATTGATAAAATACATGGGAAAAGGCAGGTATGGGTATGATATGAGGTGACTTGAAGAACATAACAACAAAGGCACTAATTTAAGATGGATAAGATGATAGGTTGAATTAATTATAATAATATAATAAGACGATATAGATATCACGATCATCCATGGCAAGGAATCTCCATGACTAGTTGCATTGGCATTTTAGAAATCGTAAAACGGCTCTAATGGACCCGCCCCCCATCATGACATGGGCTTGTGTTTGGGTTGTGATTGCATTGCATAAGTTACAAATACATGTGAATTATCTATTATCAGCATTATTAAGTAATAAGTAGTCCCCAAAAGTCATTGACATTAGTTAAAATTCTAATTTAAATATGTGCTCTTACGATTTTTTTAATCAAAATGATTTCATGAAAATTTCAAACATTTTTACATTTTTACCATTTTTTTACGTTAAGATTTTACGTTTTTAAGATTTTTTATCCTTCTTCCGATTTTGGATAAAATCTCAATTTTAACTACCATGTCTCCTATTGTGGGATAAACAATACACATTCCTGCAAAAACATAAGTTTATGGGATTCACAAGCTAAATAAATAAATAAATAAATAAATAAATAAATGAAGAAGCTCGATGTTCTATGAGTATGCAGGAAGATGTCGCTTTTTTCTGCAATAACAGAAACAACACCCTTATTATTATTATTATTATTATTATTATTATTAAGCATTACAAGGCAACATTGTTCTTGAGAAGGTGAGAAGAAAACAAACTAACAGGAAAGGATCCACGTGTTCCAACACGAATCTAGAGGCATGGTGTTCTTCAAAGTTTTTAATTGTTGGAAATCGACACACACAAATCGCAAAACATAAAGAGAAAAGGAAGAGAAATTGACACAATGATTTATCCTAGTTCACCCAATGTAGGATACGTCTAGCTTATCCGTACTACATTCACCTCACTGATACTCGTTACAAGTCACTCAGTTTATAAGGAAATATAAATAGGATTTAAAAAATCCTAACAACGATTATTCATGGGTCCAAGCCCAAAATACTAACAAAAAGATAAATATAATGAGTCATCAATGAGTCAGAGGCCCACAACAGTACCAGGACTTTACAGGCCCTCATCAATGAGCGGGACCACAGTTGATTTTCTGCTGACCCCGCCAACAAGAGCTTTCACCAGTATGCAAAGTATGAGCCATACCCAACATTATTTCACTTGGTGAATGCTTCACATGTTTCTTCAGTCCCAATGCAACTATACACCATTCAAACTTCTCTTCAGTCACTGCCTTGGTCATAAAATCAGCATTGTCGACCTTTGTGTCAACCTTCTCTAGCAATACAACATTGTCTTCAATCTTCTCTACGATGAAATAGTACTGATGCCGATATGCTTGGTCTGTGCATGAAAACCTAGGTTCTTAGCCAAGAAAATGGCGCTCTAACTATTGATGCTCACTGGCAAGTGTGCCGATCACATAAGTAATATAATGAGTAAGTAGAGTATCGTCTCCAGAGGGATTGTAAACCAAGTACCACAATAACCTGTTCCCTTAAGTTGGAAAATTCTGTTGTTTTGGAAAATAGTGAATTTATGGTAAAATAAAGACAAATGTTTCAAATTTATAAATTTCAATTTTAAACTGGATTTTTTAGAGAATAATAAAAGGCATTGCATTGCAGCTAAGGTACACTCACCATATGATCATCGCTTTAAACTTTGGATTGATTAACAATGCTCATTCATTTTAATAACTCAGACAAATTATCTTCTAAAAATAATTACTTAAATCTCAATCCCTTGGAAATCTAATCCTTTAATCCAATTGGAATCCTAATTCCTTAGCAATCCCCATGAAATTAAGTATTAATCCCGATAAATTAAACGACTGCAATTCACACAAGTCCATCCTTAGAGCATGCATAAATTGTTACTTTACCCCCTTTCTAAATCAAAACCCCAATATTCCTATTGCGAGCCCTAATTCCCAAATTATTATATCCAATTAGGTTGATAAGTCTAACAGAAAAAATAAACAATACGCACAGAGTAAAGACAAAATATATTAAAATAAACGAGCGAAAATAAATCAATCCATCATAAAAGGGTTCACATAGGGTTTGTGACCCCAACTACAATAAAGAAAACTAGCCAACCATGGTCATGGTTGATCTATGAATATTCAATATCCACTAGAAATAGAAGAACGGAAGAATAAAGATGAACAAGAAAATCTCTCACGAGCTCTCTTCTCTGAAGCATGACGGTTCTCTGATAACAGAATACCTAATTCTGTCATGAAGCATCCTTTTTATAGTCCCCCTTTTCTTCTTCCAAAAATCACCCTTAAAAAGCACAGGGATGTTATTTCCTGCAAACTGGCGCTATGAGCGCGAATTCCACGTTGTGAGCGTGGATGTCTCTGGCTGATTGGCGCTACTAGCGCGAATTCCATGCTGTGAGCGTGGATGCCTCTGGCTGAAAAGTTCTTCTGGCGCTGTCAGCGCCATACCCACGCTGTGAGCGTGGATGTCTCTAGCTGAAAAATTCTTCTGGTGCTGTCAGCGCCACACCCACGCTATTAGCGTGGGGCTTCAGCCTGGTACTTCCAAATGTGCCTCTTTCTATCCTATTTCCTACAAAATCAGATGGAAATCAGTTGCACGATCTCGGATTGAGATTTACCAAATTAATAGTAATTCTAGCCCTTTTTATCCAAGATCAATCAAGATTTCTTTCTCATTTTGGCTCAAAATCATATATATGCTAGAGGCATATCAACTATCATACCCAACGATCACCTCTCTTCGTGCAAAGCCAAGCTCTTCGCATAATCTCTGCAACCAAATAGCATCCTTAACAGCATATGTCAAGGCCATGTACTCAGCTTCTATAGTAGATAAAACAACCTCCTCTGCCTCTTAATCATCCAGCTGATAGCTTCTTCGAATGAGGAAATAATATATTTACTAGTAGACCTTATACTATCAATGTCACCTCCCCATTCAAAAGTAGGCAAAGCATCTCAGCTCTAATAATGTCTGTCCCCTTGAGCCCTTCACACTTTCATAGCACAACCCAAGGTCAGACTTACCACAAACATAACAGAACACACATAACATGGGCTTGTGTTTGGGTTGTGAGTGCTGTAACACCCCATAGTATTCTGGTTGTTAACATACATGATATTTAACATTCACAGTGGTAGACTTTATTTAAAAGGGAATAAAGCGTCTTATAAAAATACGAGTAAATTTTTTCCAAAATATTTTATAAAAACATTTCTAAAAACGTTCACGTGAGATACTGCGAAAGAGTAAATCTAAACACACATCTACTAATTAATCCCATAAGCCAGTATTAGTGGCCATAGACCATCAGAATATGACATCAAGTGTCATTCCTAACGGAGTCTCACAGACAACATAACGACTGTAATTCGGATAACTGGGAACATGGGTCCCACACATACAGTTAACTTGATTAATACCATAATTTAAACATATAGCTTGCAAGTCCCACACGGACTGCAATCCCCTCAATGGGTCAGTACAAAAAATAAGGCTCCAAACCCAAATTAACTGAATACATGCATCAAATCTATATTAACTCAAAGTATAAAAAAAATTAGTAAATAATCCATGGATCTAAGGATACAATCATGAGCCTAAATAAATACATACAATAATCTCCATAAAATAATTAAGTATGTTAACAAGTCTACATGCCAACATCAAGTCTAAACATCATATAAAATCGTCAGCTGCATCATCAACTACTCTAATGCAGGGGCCTTGCCCCTAGAAGCATCACCACTACTCTGGGTACCTGAAATGATGTCCCCAAACGGGGTGAGATAACAACATCTCAGTAAGCTCAAGGTTCATAGAGGATCCTCTAACCCCTGAGCCCACTTCCTGCATGACAAGTCAGATATAAAGCATATAATACAGACATACAACATAAAACATAGCATCATCATATATCATCCTTGTGTAACCCCAGGGTCAAAGCCATAGACGGTTACACATGTGTGACTTCCAGGATCAAGTCATAGACAGTCAACACAACCTCGGTATGAAATAGCTCCCAGAGTCAAGTCATAGGCAGCCTACATACCATGATCACTGGCCAGGATCCTTATAACATATATCATCAGTGCATCATCATAACATCAAGATCATATAACATCTATATGAATGTGAATGAATGCACATATACATCATACCATATACTTTCATACAATACAACCATAATGCCCACCATCATGGTGGGGACACAAGAGAGAGGAGTCAACTAGAACTAGGAGCTTACCTCACTGAGCTTATCAATAGCCCAACTCCAACAGTCAAATATGTGTGCTCCAGTACACTCTCAAGTGTCAAGCTCTGTAGGCAAACCTAGAGCAGGAATCATTTAAATTATTAATACTCAATCACTTAATTATTCCACATTTCATTCTTACATGCCAATAATATGCCCATCACAAATCTAGACCAATTATTACTTATTATTTATTTTAGTGCATTATTATAAGCCACCACATTCTTTAATCACTTACAAAACTTATAATCCTCTTCTTGGCTCACTTAGATAAATTAGATTATTTTTAATTCATCCAAGCCATATAATTAATTATTATAAGTTACAAAGGGTTCCCATAAGCCCACTTAGCCTAAATATCACCTTTACAGTTTTTCCACAACTATACATGCTTCTTTTTTCTGGTCGCTACGTGTAACGCACTTGTTATAAAATTCTCATCTTTTAGTATGATAATCTTCACTCAATTACCTTTCCAACAAGGTATCACATGCCTCATCTGGATTTTTCCAAACAGAGTCCTAAACATCCTTTAGAATTTATGCGATTATGGAAAATCTACTAAACCAATTGCTCTCAAATATTTATTTAGAAAACTAGGCACATTTATATTTAATTAGAAATATTATGAGCCTAATTTTAGGAATAATTGAGGGAGAAAAAATTCGTAGAAGTTACAACCATGTACAACCCTGCACATGGCCTCCCTGCTCAGTCCTCACTCAAATGAATATACATAATGGAATAGATCTTCAATTGGTACGAAATTTTGACACCACATAACTAACATCTCAAACTTCAATTTGATATAAGGCACAACCCTATGCGACCTCTGTGGAGTGAGATATGCCTTCTCCAATTTCGCCTAAAAACTGGTTACTTAGCCCTAAATGTGTTTACTTAACAAACCTTAATTACTTTTGATTATAAATCCTAATTCACTTTAATTCTTGGATTTTTTCTATTATTAAGTCACATAATGAAATCTCCTTAGTCCCATTATGTCATGATACTTAAATTTTGCTAATTACTTATTTAGTGTACCTAAACCCCACTTTAGTCCAATTTTAGGGTTAAATCCTTAATTAGTTTATTATGACAAGCCCACCTCACTTAACCCCTAATCTAATGTCCTAATTAGGTCATAATATTAATTTTAACATAGTGAACCTATCTTAAACATACATGGCTGAATTATTAGTGTGCTAATTAGGGTTTTTAAGCTTATTTCTTAATCCTTTCTTTAGCTAATTAATCCCTATCCTTAATTAATCCACTAATTCATCATCTCCTTAATTTTAACACAACTAATCCCTCATATACTTAAGGGGACATATTTGATTAGTTAAGCTAATTAGGTTTTTTAGCCATTATTAATCATGATTAGTGAGTTTTACTTAGAGTTAACCCACCTAGTTAATCTTTCTAATCATTTTTCAGCACTTAACAACTTAATCACATTTTTTGTCATCAAACCCCATCCTTACATGGTATGGCTGAAATGTTCATGGTCCATTTTAGGGTTTATAGTCATCTTTTTACATGAACATCACTCAAAGGTCCAAAGGTTGAACCTTTAGCCATCCAATACATCATTCCATGGTTCAAAGCACACACACTCTTAAGGATCATCATCAAACCATGACATAAATTTTTTTTAAACAATTTTCCCTCAAGAACACAACCAAAACCAAGGCATCACAAGGCAAAAAAAGGAAGGTTTTTTGAGTTATTTTGCTCAATGGAAGCTTACATCTTCAAGGTTCCTCCTTTAGCTCAAGGCTCCACCTTTTTCCATCAAGAACCCTCCTTTAAGCAAGAACAAACCCACAAATCACAAGAACCAAGCAACCAAGTGTGGTTCTTCAAAAGAGTTTAAGAACACAACACCAAGGCCTTCAACTTCAACAAAACCGTGGCTGTTTGTGAGGTGAGGGACTACGAAATTTTGGCTCCACACCATAAAAATGGTATGGTGGTCAAGAGGAGAGTGAGAGAAACAACTTTGATGAATGGGGTTTTGTGTTTTAGAGAGGTTTAGGTGATGGAATCTTAGAGAGAAGTGAGAGAGTTTTCAAAAAATGAAATTTTAGAGAGAGGAATGGTGAGGGAGGCGCTGGTTTCTGAATCAGTCAAGGGAAAGTGGTGCCCTAATGTGGGGGTGCCAAGTCACTAAGTGACCATTCGTCCTTTTGCGAGACCCGATGTAATTTTTATCTGAACCTTCGTCAAATTTTTATCCGGAAACCTCCAAGACTCTAACTTTAAGTACTTAACATTAATTTTGTCTAATTATCATGCTCATAAATTAAAAATCTGATTAGTAGATCACAGATCCACTAGCAGTTGTTTAATTGCACTGTAGTCTTTATCAGTGTTCTTAACTGTACCTGGATTTCATAATCTTCTTAACTTTAATATTTTTGGTCTAATTATGACTTGTTAGGCATATATTGGTCTTTATTTCCATTTTCTCATATTTTTTCCGTTCCGGGATTCTACCGGTTGCTGCTACAGCAGTACAAAATACCCGGCAGAAGTGACTTTCAAAAATACCCCAATATGGGTATCAATCTTCATCAAATCATATCCTAACCTCATTCATGACGTTTATATCATTTGATTAGCTCTCTAACTATAATTTGCTTACTTGGAGCTATTCTACTGACTGTTACTGCGTCAGCAGTTAAAATTAACAGATGAAAATTCACCTGTGTGGAATACCCTCAATATGGATATCAAAATTCTTAGAATTTCATCCTCATTCTATTTATGACCACAAGGTCCTCGTTCTAACCCTCTAATTTAAAATTTATATAATTAGGGTTATGGATGTAACGTCCCAAGTGCTGGCAAGGCCAGGGAATGATCGCCGGTGTGAAAGGGCACGAACAATGAGCGGCTCATGCCAAATCTTGCAGCCGAGGATACATGAATGAATCGAATCAACACCCGAAAGAGAGGGATTCCAGAGAATGTGCTGGTATGGGACGACACAATTGAGAATAGCTTATAAGAATTAATTGGTACTACTTATACTAACAAGATGCATATACTTTTCGTTAGCCCATAACGGAAGAACTCCATAGTTAAGCGTGCTTGACTTGGAGCAATTCTGGGATGGGTGACCTCCTGAGAATTTTTCCCAGGAAGTGTGCGAGTGAGAAAAAAACACACTGAAAAGTCTCGTGTTAGTATGTGGGGATAGTCATTGATTCTCGAAGCGGCTACAAGTGATATCAGAGCAGGGCCTCTCTTCCAGTACGGTGTGGTTCGACGACGAACCAGACGGAAGCTGGTGGGCATGTAACGTCCCAAGTGCTTGCAAGGGCAGGGAGTGATCGCCAGTGCGAAAGGGCATAATGAGCGGCTCATGCCAAATCTTGCAGCTGGGGGTACATGAATGAATCGAAGTGGCCGGACGTTACAAGTGCATTGCATAATATACAAATACAATGAATTATCTATTATCAACATTATTAAGTAATAAGTAGTCCCTATAAGTCATTGACCTTATCTTCAATCTTCTTTATGATGAAATAGTATTGTATGCCAATATGCTTGGTCTTTGATTTTTGTATTTTATGTCTTCAATTTTATATTTTATGTTTGAAGACCTTAATTCTTTGTTATGAGCTTAAAAATTTGTTTTCAAATAATAAGTTTGAAAAACAAATATATAGTAAAAGCTATTTCTTGATCCTTTTGTTGGACAGTCACAATGGAGAAATAGCTATCGTAAATAGCCAGTAAAATGCAAGTATGCAAAATAGTCTGAAAAATACTTAATGGAAAATATATATGTTAATTTTGTGAATGATTATTTATACATAGGCAATTAAGTTAATAAATGGTCTTTTGATATTATCACATTCAACTTCACCTATGAAGTGTTTGTTAGAGTATTAAATGTACTAACTAAAATATTTGCTAAATTTTCATCTAATATAAATGTCACAAATACACACACCTCAGAAAGTCAATTTACAGGGAACTATAGAAAACATAGATAGATAGTTATCTAGACTCAACTGTAAGAACTTTTTTGTGTGTGAATAATTATAAAAACCTATTATATGCTAATATAAAATGCTGACAGTTAGAAGTGGCAATCTGGGCCGAGCCCACCCCGCCCGCCAACACATTTTTTTCTTATATTAATTGTCTAAAAAACTCGCCTTTGTGTAGTTAAGATTATTGGATTTACTGCTGTAAATATCTCAGAAACAAGCATCTAAATAAAATGAACAATCATATTCTGATAAATGAAAATCCATCTTCAAAAAATACTAAAAGAAGCCGAGTCAAACTATGTAATTTTTGAATGACTATAGGACAAACTAAATACAATGGCATCTTCATTTTATATCAAATGACCAAATAAGATGCCTTTACAAAGTTTTGTGGACACAAAAGTAATCACTAAGCCCACAGGTAAAAAACTATATAGGTGTAGTAGAGTTTCATTTGAATTAAAAAATTATTATTATTCTTATTAATTACTCTATTAAGAGAAATGAACATTCAATGTTTTGCAGCATATCATTATTTTAATGATATTTATGATTTGTTGTTTTCAACCTAGTGAGTAGTTAGTAGTTTTCATATTCTTCCCCAAATTATTATTGGTAGAGTTGAAGTATCATTGAGATTAAATACGATACATTAAATATATGCTTATATATATATGTTAATTTTGTGAATAATTATTTACACTTAAGCAATTAAGCTAATGAATGGTCTTTTGACATTTTCACTTTCAACTTTAACTATGAAGTGTTTGTTAGAATAGCTCCAATTTAGCAAATTTGACTTAGAGAATTATTTTGATGATATGATTACCATAGATGAGGTTAATATATGATTTGATGAAGTTTGATAGCCATATTGGCGTATTTTGAAAGAATCACTTCTGTCGGGTATTTTGTACTGCTGTAGAAGCAGCCTATAAAATCCCAGAATGGGAAAAAGATGAGAAAATGAAAAGAAAGACTAATATATGCCTAACAAGTCATAATTAGACCAATAATGTTAAAGTTAAGAAAATTGTGAAATCCGGGTATAGTTAAGAACACTGGAAAAGACTACAATGTAATTAAATAGCAGTAAGTGCATATGTGATCTACTAATCAAATTTCTAAGTTAGGAATATGATAATTAGACAAATTTAATATTAATTACTTAAAGTTAGAGTCTTGAGTGTCACTAGATAGAAATTTGATAACAGTTCAGATAAGAATTAAACCGGGGGTCACTAAATGACAGAAAGTCACTTAAGTGACTTGGTCAAAACCCTAGAAGACTAGGGAACCCCTTTCCATTCAGAATGTAGTACCTCCTTCTCTCTTTACCCATTTTCGAATTTCAAACTTCCTCCTCTTTCTATCTAGATTTCCACCACCAAAACTCCATCAAATCACCAAACTTCCTTCACAAACTTGTTCCTCTCATCATCATTTTCAAGAATATCCTTTTTTTATTTTGCAAAGCCAAATTTTTGTGGGTCTTCTTCTCCATATAGCAGCATGTTCATGGATTCCTCAAGTTATGGTGATGGTGCTTTGAGTTATACTTGAAGAACACCACTTGGATGTTTATTTCCCTACGTACTAGTGTAAGTTTCTTGAGTTTTCTTCTTGAAAAATCCCGCCTTTATGTTGTGTTCTTGAGTTCTAACCTTGAGTTTTCTTAAAGGTATGTCTTTTTTGGAAAGAAAGCATGCTTGCTTGAGAAAGATGGGAGTTTAAAGCATTTGTGTTCATTTGAAGATGTAAGCATGAAATTTTGGAAAAATGATGACAAAAATCCCACACCACCACCTAAACAAGTCGGCCATCATGAGTTCTTAAGGGGTTTAATGTGTTTAATTGATAAAAATTGGTTCTTGATGCTGTTAAGTGTGCACAATCATGAGTAGTACCAAGGGGAAAGGTTAAAAATGCAACCTTTAAGCTTAAAAACACTAATCTTTATAAAGGAATGGATTTAAACTCTAATGACTCTATTATATCAAATCTGTCCTAAATATTATAATTAGGGTTTTATGTTTAAAATTTAATTAAATGATGGATTAGTGGACTGATTAAGTGTAGGATTTAATTAACTAAAGAAATGGTAAAATTAACAAGTTAAAAAAACTTAGTTTTTACAACCCAAGCAATTCGGCCACCTAAGGATGAAGTGGGATTAAGTTGTTAAATACTGGCTCAAAACATAATTAGGAAACTAATCTAGTATTTAAGTGAAGTGGACCATGCATAATGAATTAATTAACTATAAAACCCTAAAAATGGACCTAATTAGGGTTTAGGAGCACTAATTAGGTAATTAGTGAACTTAATGAACTAAGACCTAATGTGACTATGTGGGAATGCACAAGTGACCTGATAATGGAAAAATCCTAAAAATTAAATTAACTAAGGGTTTCCAACTAAACCTAATTAGGATTTGTTAATTAAACCCACTATGGTTAAATGACCAGTTTTTAGGCTAATTTTGAGAGAATATATCTCCCTCCACAGAGGTCTATTAGGGATGTGCCATATATCATTTTGAAGCTTGAGATTTCAGCTATGTTTTATCAAAATTTGGTATCATTTGAAGATGTCTAGCATTCTATAGATTTGATTGAGTGGAGACTGCCCAGGGAGGCTACGTGCAGGGGCTGTACGTGGCTGCATCTTTCACGAATTGTTTCTCCCTCAGCTCTTACTCAAATTATGCTCACGATATATAAAATTAAAGCTGAAGGTGTCTAAGTCTTTTGTATAAAAATTTGAGAGCAATTAATTAATTATATTTTCCAGAATAGCAGAAATGGTGAGGGATGTTTGGGGCTCTGTTTGGAGTTGGCAGGTAGTTTTGCTTGTCCAACTTCAAACGGTGATAACCAAAGCTAGAGAACTCCAAATGAGGCATGTGATACCTTGTTGGAAAGTTAATTGAGTCGAGATTAATATAATAAAAGATGAGAATATTATAACAAGTGAGTTGCGCACAATGACTAGAAAACAGAAGCATGTATAGTTATAGGAAAATCGTAAAAGTGAGATTTAAGTTAAGTGGGTTTATAGGAACCCCTTAGTAACTTATAATAATTAATGTTCAAGGTTATAAATGACATATATTGATGGTAAATGTCTGGATTAGTTGTAAGTTAAGTGGAGAAGGCCTTAATCTAAGAGAGTTTATTAATGGACTAAGTGTCTAATGAGTTATTGTGTACTTAGGGAACAAATGAATACCTTATGTACCCTATGTATGTCACAGCCATGAAGATTATATATGGCTAGGATGATTTGAAAATAATATAAGTTATCTTAGTGGTCCTACAGTGTGATTCTAAGTTTATGTAAGGTGCTTAACCTATATGGTTGATTGTGTAACAAGTGAACACTTCATAAGGCACTAAAAACATGTAAATATGGAATAAATGGTTTAGACTTGTAATGGCCATATTATTGGAATATGAGTATGGAAAGTGGAATCATTAAATGATTAAGTCTTATATATGACTTGATTTATTACTATGTAATTAAGGATGCGAATGGTTCCTACTCTAGGTATGCCTAGAGAACCATGCACTTGAGGATTTATTTGGAGCATACGTGTTATATTGGAGTGTGGGCTTGTGCTAAGCTCTTTGAGGTAAGCTCCTGGTTTTGGTGCTCCTCTTTCTCTTGTGGCCCCGCCATATATGTGCATCCATTCATTCACTGATGATGTATGGTGTATATGTGCATTCATTCACATTCATATAGATATTATATGATTCTTGATGTTATGATGATGCACTGATGATGTATGGTGTGAGGTTCCTGGCCAGTGAATATGTATGTAGGCTACCTATGGCTTGACCCTGTGAGTTATTTCATACTACAGTTTGTGTTGATTGTCTATGGCTTGACCCTGAGAGTCACACTAGGCATGTGGGATATGTCAGTTAGCTATTTTTGGGGAGAGCCTTTGAATAGTTAACCAGAGTATGAAGGATGATGTTATGTTTATGCTGTATGTTTGTTATATATGCTTTATATCTGACTTGTCATGCAGGAAATGAGTTTAGGGGATTAGAGGATCCTCTAGGAACCTTGTGCTTACTGAGATGTTGTTATCTCACCCCTTTTTGGGGACATCATTTCAGGTACCTATGGTAGCAGTGAGACTTCTAGGGGCAAAGGCTCAGCTATGGATTAGTAGATTGATGCTGCTGTTTATTTTACGTTTTTTATTTTATCATATAGCATATGTGGTGTTTTGGCATGCCAAGTCAGAGTATTTTGATATTGTTTTATGTAATAATGCTCAGGATTGTTATTATTTGAGCTTCTGGATTATAGATGTATTTATTATGAGATATGTTGGATGCATGTGTTGAGAACGTATAGACATGATGTATGGATGTATTAATTTGGGCCCGGAGCCATTATGTATGCATTGACCCATTGAGGAGATTGCAGTCCATGTGGGACTTGCGAGCTGTCTGTTATTTAATTATGTTTATCAGGCGTGATTGTGTGTGAGATTCTTATCTCCCAATTATCCGTTAAACAACATTTATGTTGTCCGTGAGACTCCTTCAGGAATGACACTTGTTGTCATATGCGGTCGGTGAATGGGTACTAGTAATGGCTAATGGGACTTAATTAGTAGTTGTATGTTTTAGATTTACGCTGACACAATATCTTATTTGAACGATTTTGGAAAACGTTTCAGAAAATATTTTGGAAAAAGTTTATTCGGATTTTTACAAGACATTTTTTTAATCTTTAAATAAAATCTTCCACTGTGTACGCTATAATGTCATGTATGTTAAAATCCGGAGTACTACGAGATGTTACAGCAAAAATGGTCACTGATTGGAAAACTTCCTTACCGATTGAAAACCACATTGTCTAGTTTTTGGAATGGATGGTTATACTTTACATCAGGACAACACGACGGAGGAACAAATAACCCAAAACCAAAAAAGGTCATTGGGGATATGTGGAGAACCAAATTAAGTTTGTTATAGTTTGAGATAAGCAAGATGCATCATATCAAACTTTTTCCAATTTTAGTTCACGATTGCTGCCCTAGGTCCAATCAAATTATTTATCTTTTCCTTTTCAATTGCCTTAATTGGAATGGTTCTTTAAATTTTTTTCTACTGAGTACATATATTAATGGGTATTGGAAAATGAAGTCAGTTATGCTTTTGCCATTAGTTAGCTTAGCCCTACGAAATAGTTAAAAAAGGTATATTTTCAACAACAAAAAAAATAGCGGTAATGACTTAGAATCAAACTTTAATACGAGGCTTATAATTTAATTAGAGTTTGGCATGTCACTTTGAGCATGCAATTTAGTAAATGAAACAACAAACTCTACAATCTTATAATAAATTTTTCGTTAAAGGCATAATTAATTGTGTATGCACACTGGCTTACCATTGGTCATGGCATTGCCAACTGTGAGGCTTACCACCACATTAAAACAAATTGTTAATAATTTGATAATTGCATTTAATGAATTTTATATGTCATAGAAATTGATATTATTATCGTTCAATTGTTTCCCAATCTTGATCATAATAATAAAGTTTTATACTCAGGCTTCGTTATGCTCCGTTAAATTTTTTCTATTTTTAATAATTGGATTTGCAAGCAACCTAAGCATATTGGATGAGAAATAAACTAATAAATATGGGAAAATTCAAAGATTTTCTTATTCAAATTATAATATAATTTGGGTCTGTTTTCTTTTCATTCATTTTTCACATTTACTATTTTTTTTCCTTATAATCTAGCACATAATAAATACACACATCTTTAAATATATATATATATATATATATATTACAAAAAAATAGGCATTTCATGGCCGTTCATATTTGGTATACGCGACGATAACGACCGTCGCTAAATGCATTTTTGAATTTAGTGGCAGTTGTAATTGTTGCATATACCAACAATGAACCGCTACGAAATGCCTTTTTGTAGTGAAATTTGTTGAACGAAAAAGAAGCTAATAGATTATACGACAATTCACTTATTTTTAAATTTTGATAATAATAATGTATGTTCGTATTTAATTTTTCTCAATAAACTCTTTTCTATTTTCAATAATAGCATTTATAACTTGCATTAACACACATAATGCAATTATATATTTTGTTAGAAATAAAGTAACAAATTTTTGAAAATTTTCGTTTCCATTTTGCATCATAATAATAATGGTTTGCACTCATGTTTCATTCTGATAACTAAAATTTTTCTCAAATTAATATAGATTTCGTAACCTACATTCACACTGAAGTGATGGAAAGTCATTCTTAAACATTTGATTCATGGATGTTTCTGATGGAAAATATAGCTGCATATCATTTGAAATAGTTACATTGTTGATTGCAGACATGTTTTGTGATTGGAAAGCTTCCTTACTGAGTGAAAACTGTTAGGGAACTCAGTTCCCTCAAACTCGGCTAGGAAGCCTTTTGTGCGGAAGTCAGTCAACCAGATCCGGAGGTCGGATCTCGGCAGTACCACAGCCTGAATATCACCAGGTCGGGAGCGCAGCAGAAAAATCAAAAACAGATAGGAGAAGGAGAAGAACACAACCAGATTTTAACGTGCAAAACCTTCTCCAATGAAGAAGTAAAAACCACGGGACCTAGTCCAGATCAAAAATCCACTATGAGAATAATGGTTACAATAATCAAATACACCAATGTGGTGGTTAACATAACCTCTCCAACAATGGTGATAATCAAACTACCCTAGAGATGTTTCTCTCAAACTCTCCCTAGAGATCTCTCAAATGCAAAGCATAAAGCTTTTGTTCAAACAATCAAATATTTTCTCTCAAATTTTTCTCAACTCAATCTTCTCATATGATTAGCCTCCACCCTAACAATGGGTATTTATAAGGGGTGGAATTAGGGTTAGGGGTATTTTAGGAAAACCCCTCAAATGGGCTTGGGCTTAGCATTGAAGGAGGAAGCCCAACAAATCTCCCCCTCCGACTTCAATGCGTCAGCTTCAGCATCAACCCGGCTCCTTCACAGCAGTCTTCAAATTTCTTTGCTGGAACCGGCTTCGTCATCATATCGGACCAATTTTGGTCAGTGTGCACCTTGACGAGTTCGAGCTCTCCACCTTCCACCACATCCCGGATCCAATGATACCTCATATCAATGTGCTTAGTGCGGGAGTGATAGGTTGAATTCTTCGCAAGATGGATTGCGCTTTGATTGTCACAACCCAGCTCGTACTTGTCTTGTTCATGGCTGAGTTCCATGAGGAACTTCTTCATCCACAGCATCTCTTTGCTTGCCTCAGTCGCGGCAATGTACTCAGCCTCAGTTGTTGATAGTGCAACACATTTCTGAAGTCTTGATTGCCAAGAGACAGCTCCTCCGGCAAATCTCATCATGTACCCCGTCGTCGACTTCCTTGAGTCGAAATCTCCCCCTAAATTAGAATCCGAGTAGCCTTGCAACTCGGCTTTGCCTTCACCAAAACGGAGACATAAGTTGGTGGTACCTCAGAGGTACTTGAAGATCCACTTCACTGCTTCCCAGTGCTCTTTGCCGGGGTTTGACAAATACCGGCTTACCATTCCAATAGCATATGCCAAGTCGGGTCAGGTGCAAACCATTGCATACATCAAGCTTCCGACGACGGATTGATATGGGACCTTCAGCATTTCATCTTTGTCTTCATCAGATCTCAGACATTGCTTTTGGTTCAGCTTTATGTGTCCGGCTAGGGGGGTGCTCACTGTTTTGGCTTTATCCATGCTGAATCTCTTCAATATCTTCTCAATGTACTTCTCTTGACTTAGCCACAGTAGCTTCTTTTGTCTATCTCGGGTAATCTTAATTCCGAGTATCTGCTTTGCAGGGCCGAGGTCCTTCATTGCAAAGGACGAGCTTAACGCCTTCTTCAGGGCGGCTATCCTCGATTTGTCTTTCCCTACAATAAGCATGTCGTCAACATATAACAACAATATCAAAAAATCTCCTGCCTCATACCTCTTCACAAATACGCAGTGGTCGGCTTCTGTCTTTTCAAACTTGTGATCAGTCATGAATGATTCAAATTTCTTGTACCACTGCCGAGGTGCTTGCTTCAAGCCATAGAGGCTCTTCTTCAATCGACAAACCATGTCTGCTTGGTCTGGAGCTTGGAACCCCTCAGGTTGTTCCATATAAATCTCTTCTTCTAAATCACCGTGAGGGAATGCCGTCTTCACGTCCATTTGCTCTGCCTCGAGGTCCATCGAAGCTGCCATAGCTAACACGGTTCAAACTGAGGTCATTTTCACCACAGGAGAAAAAATCTCCTCAAAGTCTACTCCTTTCTTCTGATTGCAGCCTTTCACCACAATCTGGGCTTTGTATCTTGGCTTCTGCCCGTTCTCTTCATTCTTAATCTTGTACACCCATTTATTTTTCAGAGCTCGTCTTCCTTCAGGCAACTCAGTCAGCTCATAAGTCTGATTCTCGTGCAAAGACTTCATCTCGTCTTGCATTGCCTTTTCCCATTCTTCTTTCTCTGAGCTCGTCACAGCCTCATCATAACTCTGAGGCTCACCGTCTTCAGCTACAACGGTGTATTCATCAGATGGGTATCTTGTAGAGGGTCTTCTTTCTCGAGTTGGATATCTCGGCTGTTCTTCAGCTTGAGAACCCGGTTCATCATTCTCATCCCGGATCTCATCTTCAACTCGGACCTCATCATCAGCTTCTTGTTGATCATCAATTTCATCATTTTCTTGATTTTCTCCCCCTGCTTCAGCTCGGACAGGAGGGATGGGTTCTTCACGTCTGACAGAAACCCGGACTTTGGGCTTCGAGATGTCATGAATGGTCTCATTTTCATGAAAGACCACATCTCGGCTTCTCACGATCTTCTTATTGATTGGATCCCAAAGTCGGAACCCGAACTCACAGCTTGGCGAACCAAGATAGATGCATTCTTTAGTCTTCGCATCAAGTTTTGCCCTTTCATCTTTAGGGACATGCACAAAAGCTCGGCATCCAAACACCTTTAATTGATTATAGGCTGCTTTCCGACTTGTCCAGACTTCTTATGGAATTTCTCCTTCAAGTGGTCGTGATGGTGAAAGGTTGATCAAGTCAACCGCAGTTTTGACGGCTTCTCCCCAGAATGATTTCGGCAATCCGACATTGGATAGCATACTTCGGACCTTCTCTTCAATAGTCTTGTTCATCCTCTCAGCAAGTCCATTCAATTGTGGAGTCTTGGGGGGCGTCTTCTCAAGTCGGATCCCGGCCGCTCTACAATATGCATCAAAAGGGCCGCAATACTCACCACCATTGTCAGATCGAACCACCTTCAATTTCTTGCCAGTCTCCCTTTCAACCATAGCATGGAATTCTTTAAAGGATTGGAGTACATGGTCTTTAGACTTCAACAAATACACCCACACTTTGCGGGAATGGTCATCAATAAAAGAAACAAAATACTGAGATCCTCCAAGAGATCTTTCTGACATGGAGCAAACATCAGTATGGACGAGGTCAAGAATATACCTGCGTCTTCTGGGCTGACCCGACTTCACAAAAGAAACCCGGTGCTGCTTTCCAGCTAGACAATGCGTGCAACTCTCCAACGCTTGGCCTTTCAACCCAGTCAGTAATCCTTTCTTATGTAGGATCTGGAGCCCTTTCACGCTCATGTGGCCGAGGCGCTTGTGCCATAGCTCCAAGCTCGGTTCACCTCGGACAGAATTGGCTTCTCCGCCATTTATCTTTCCTTGCATCACGTACAAGGAACCTTCCTTCTTACCTCGAGCAACGACCAAGTTCCCCTTGGCCAATTTCCATCTAATATTGCCGAAGTAGTTCACTAACCCGGCATCATCAAGTTTGCCTACCGAGATTAGATTCAATCGCATGTCAGGAACATGCCTTACATCTTTCAACACAAGTCGGCATCCGACATCCGTGGTCAGAGTTACATCATCGACACCAACAATCTTGCTGGTCACCTGATTTCCCATCTTCACGTCTCCAAAATCACCACCTCGGTAAGAGGAGAAAAAACCTTTGTGTGGAGTAACGTGGAAGGAGGCACCGGAGTCAACAATCCAGGTGCAATCATCATATGCAGCATTCAAATAATTATCCTCACCGAGGAGGAATATCTCGGCATCAGGAGTGGCAGCCACCGCAGTGGTGCTCTTGTCTTCCCTCTTCTTGGGAATAATCTGATCCAGCTTTACAGAGCCGTTCTTCTCATCATTCTGCAGGGTCCAGCAGTCCGGCTTCTTATGACCTGTCTTTCCACAGTAAAAGCACTTCAAATTATATTTCGGCTTTGACCGACCTCTGGACTTTCCTCTTCTATCACGATCTCGACCCCGACTTTTGCTTCTACCCCTTTGTTCTCTGCAACATTGGCCTCAGACGTGCTCGAACTACCTCGTTCTTTTCTTCTGGATTCTTCACCCAGGAGGCTGTCTGTCACGACATCCATCTTCAACTTTCCATCTGGAGTCGAATTATTCAAAGTCACCACCAGAGTATCCCAGCTTTCTGGCAGCGAGCTAAACAGCAGCAATGCCTGAAATTCTTCATCAATTTTCATATCAGCTTTTGACAGCTGATTCACAATACCTTTGAAGGTGTTGAGGTGTTCTATCATGCTCATGTCGTCCTTGTATTCTAACTTCACAAGTCGGCGAACCAGGTGTGCTTTATTCCTGGGAGTCTTCTTCTGAATCAAGGACTCTAACTTCGTCCATAATTCATACGCGTTCGTGAACTCAGACACGTGCTCAAAGAGGCTCTTGTCAATATATTTTCTGATCGTAGCTACCGCCTTACGACTCAGAATCTCCCACTCCTTATCGGTTTTGCCTGCCGGTCTCTCATCAAGGATAATGGGCTCATGCAAATCTTTGCAGTAGAGATGATCTTCCATCATCGGTTTCCAATACGTGAAATTGTCTGCGGTCAGCTTGAACATATCTCCATCATGGGTTATGCCACTGGTCTCCATCTCGTCTCCCTCAGAACCCGTAGAACTCGGGCTCTGATACCACTGTTGGGAACTCGGTTCCCTCAAACTCGGCTAGGAAGCCTTTTGTGCGGAAGTCAGTCAACCAGATCCGGAGGTCGGATCTCGGCAGTACCACGGCCTGAATATCACCAGGTCGGGAGCGCAGCAGAAAAATCAAAAACAGATAGGAGAAGGAGAAGAACACAACCAGATTTTAACGTGGAAAACCTTCTCCAATAAAGAAGTAAAAACCACGGGACCTAGTCCAGATCAAAAATCCACTATGAGAATAATGGTTACAATAATCAAATACACCAATGTGGTGGTTAACACAACCTCTCCAACAATGGTGATAATCAAACTACCCTAGAGATGTTTCTCTCAAACTCTCCTTAGAGATCTCTCAAATGCAAAGCATGAAGCTTTTGCTCAAACAATCAAATATTTTCTCTCAAAATTTTCTCAACTCAATCTTCTCATATGATTAGCCTCCACCCTAACAATGAGTATTTATAAGGGGTGGAATTAGGGTTAGGGCTATTTTAGGAAAACCCCTCAAATGAGCTTGGGCTTAGCATTGAAGGAGGAAGCCCAACAAAAACCACGTTGGCTAGTTTTTGAAATGGATAGTTGTACTTTACATCAGGACAATGGGATAGAGGACCAGATAAACCACAAACAAGAAAGGTCATTGAGGATATGTGAAGAAACCAAATAAGTTTGTTATAATTTGAGATAAGCAAGATGCATCATATCAAACTTTTTCCAATTTTTAGTTCACGATTGCTACCCCTGGTCTATTCAAATTATTTATCCTTTTCTTTTCAATTGCCTTAATTGGAATGGTTCTTTAAATTTTTGTCTACTGAGTACATATATTAATGGGTATTTGAAAATGAAGTCAGTTACCCTTTTGCCATTAGCTGGTTTACACCTATGAAATAGTGAAACGAGACCAAACATAATCCATAAAATTGCTTTAGATATATTCACTATTGGAATAGGATTTGTTATTCTGATTTCCATTTACAATGTTGGGTTATCATAAGAACAGTCACGTTAGAATCATCTATACAACGCCAAGATGCAGAGACAAAATATATTTGTTCGATTTATATTGCTCCCTTCCTTGCAAGCAGAACTCAGCATCACCGAGGAGAACACACTCAAATTTTATTTTTTAAGTTTATATAATATTCCCCTTCTATAAAATGTATAATTTTCATGAAGTCCCTTTTAATCTCAATTTTTTGTATTATTAGTAGATTGAAAGAGTAATTTATACTGGTATAAGTTGGTTCCACTGGTGTAAGATTTGAAAAATATGCTAATTTTGTTTTTCGATACAATAGTGGCACTATGGTTTGAACCTATGACCTCATGCAAAGTACACAAATCCCTCATCATTAGACCACTCCTAGTGGCTTATATGTTAATATATTTAGTTCAAAATCAACTTATTAACTTGCGAATTTAGTTTATTGATCAATTAAATCAAACCGATTAATGCGGGGTCTGATCGTACTCTTGCGAGATGGTTATATTGGTATTTAAGGTCTTTGCTTGATTGAGACAGATGTGGAGATACTACAATTAGGGGTGGTACACGAGTCAGGGGCCTTTCAGGGGCCTTTGGCTCGGCTCGGCTCGTAAAGGCTTGAGCTCGTTTAATAAAAGCTCGTGTTGGAACCAGACTTAGACTTGTATAAAAATTCGTTTAATAAAAAGGCCTCAGACTCTAATTCAGAAGCTCGGCCTTAGAGCCTCCCAGGCTAGCCTAGTATATAAATATTTATTTATATTTTTTATACTACTTGTAATAACTCTCTCTCTCTCATCAATTTATTTCACCCCATTTTATTGGTTTAATAGACTTTTTGAATGATTTTGTTCTATATTATGCTATTTGGATATATATTGAATTTATGTATATTTATGGAATTACTAGTGTTGTTCTATATTATCCTTCATCCTCCTTCACACAAACAAACGCACAAAAACTCATTTGTTCCACTGTACATTGCTTGTTTGTGTCAATTAATTATTTTTTTTTTTTGCACTTTTTTATAATGGGCTAAGATAATATAACCTGTTATTTACCTTCTCTCACTTTAATTTTTATTTATTTATTGTAGACTTTGTAAATTATTGCTGCAAATTGGAAGCTAAGGTTTCTATCTGGAAATTAATTTTTTGTGGAATTCTGTTCTCTTATTTTTATTCTTTAACATGCTAACAGGCTAAGACAGACTTCACACAGGCTTTTATTTTTTTGTAAATAAACCAGGCAACATGCCAATATTATATTCGTGACAGGTAACACGCTAAGGCCAGTCGGACACATTTAAATACAGGCTTGGCCCGTTAAGATCAAAGCTTGGCTCGGCTCGGCTCGGCCTGTTAACACCCCTAACTACAAGACACTTCGATACTCAAGTTAGAATTAGATCTATTAGCTTTAAGTCTAAATTACTGGAAGACATACTTTCTTATGAGATAAGCAAATACTACTAGTCTCCACTTCAATGAGAATAGAATTTTAATTACTCTTACTCATCTTTAGAAAGTGTTTGAATCATAATATATTCTCAAGATATGTTTTTATATTCAATAAAATATATCAAATTGAATAAAATTCATTGTAATTTCAACTCCATATAGAGAGAATGAAAATTGTGATTATTAAGAAAAATGTATATTTCTCATCATATTTTTCTTTTATTCTGAAATATTTAGCACTTTTTATTAGCAATTTATTTTCAAATAAGAAAAATATTTATTTTTTTATAAATATTCCTTCTATACCTTTTGTTACTTTTGTCAAAATAGACCTCATAGTTAGGAACAAATTTTGGGTGCAGCGGATGTAGGTGCATCGTGCTCAAAAAAAGAAAAGTTTCGGACCTTAGATGGAAATATAAATTAAAAGTTGGATTTAAAGGGGAGAAAACTTTCCACTTTGAGAAAAAAGATGTTCCCAAGTGGGTATATCCACTTCACCTAAGAAATTTTCTATTGTTAGGTAAATCGAGAGCCTAGTATCATTTTTAAATTTATAATGTATTTTATATTAAACTTTGATCATAAAAAATATCATTCAACAGCGGAATAGTAACATCATTTATTTGTTTTTTCAAATAAATATCATTCCTCAATTTTAAACTAGGAACATTTTTTACGCACTAGTATTTTAACTCGTTAGATGCACAAGGGTTATGATGGAATGATTTTTATTACATGTTGCTATGAATATTATACGCTAAAGATTGTAAACTACAATAAGAATAGATTTTGAAATAAGTTTTGAAGGAAATATGAATGTAATAAATATTACTAAATTTAAATAGAAGACTAAAGAATCATGTATTAAAGTTTAAATGTTTTGATACACTTCTTGGTAAACAACATGTTAGTGCTTTTACAAGAATTTCATTTTCATCTAAAATCAAAATCTTCAAATCATTCCTAGATTTTGCTCTAGAAATAGCAACATATAGTTGTCCATGATTAAAAATAGGTTTCGGTAATAATTCTCCAACATAAGAAAGAGATTGGTTCTTACTCTTATTAATGCTCATGGAAAAGCATAGACTAATTGGAAATTGCCTCTTTTTTGAATCTCAAAGGGATGTCAGGATCTGATGGAATCACATTTATTCATGGAATGTAAACTTTATGACAAATATAATTTCTTGTAACGACAGTTGGACCAGTGATGTTATTTCTTAATTCTTCAACTATCAGTCTCGTTCCATTGCACAAGCAAAAAGATTGGTCTATATTCCTTAGAAGCATAATGGGAACTCATTTTCTCAAAGTGATTTTATGATTAGGAAATCCAAAATACTTAATTTCATTAAAAAAAAATTTGTAGTGAACCAATCAAGTTCAATCCTAATATAACAGCTCACATTTCTAAGTTTAAATATTAATATATTAAATGAGAATTAAAAGGAAGGATTAGTGAAAATCCTGAAAATTAGGCCAAAATACAAGCAAGGGCAAAACGGTAAATTAGCCATACACACAACCCTAGGAAGGAAATTGAGTATAGGGTCTCAGATGATAAAAATAACCCTGAAAATAGATTCAGAACGAAAAATTGAGTGGTTAGGCAAGTTTCAAAAAAATCAGTGAATAGTATTTTTACAAGGTAAAAATACTGCGGTACGATTGCATTGTAAAACGTGTCGTTTGAGTTTTGAGCTCTAGGTTTTAAACATGAGTTATAAATGGTCTATAGAACTAGGAAATATGATTTCTGATTAAATTTGATGGAAATAAGTTAGTTTGGGGAAGCGTGCCAACGGCGCGCGCAACAGCTTAAAATAGCGTTTTATCCGAACGACCGGAGAATTTAGGATTCATCTGATCAAGGATAATTAAAGGACAATGGTTATTATTAAAAATTAGAGGTTCTAAATAGGTTGTGAGTTTACGGATGGTTAGAGAAAATTCGGATTAGTTTTAAATCGCGTGAGATGGCGGTGGGACCAACCCCACTTGAAGCCACTTAAAAACCTAAGCTAGTTACTATTCATGACCACTCTCACCTTCCTTCTCTCTCCTACAAACCTGCGCCAGCCCCCTCCATGGACCCTTTAAGCTTTAAAAATTCTTCCTTGCTAAATCCATCAATTCTCAACCAAATCCATTGATTTTTGTGTTGAAATTCATTGGAAATTGCCTTCTAAAGCCATTGGGGGTACTCCTAAGCCGTGAAAGCCACTAGTTTGTGAGATATCCTCCCCCTAAGTCCACGGCCAAGTTGCTTAGATTTGTGTTCATGGAGCTTCTGGATGCTCCAATGGTGGAGTATGTTTATGAGGACGCTTGAGCCAAGCTTTGGTGTAAGTTTCCATGCATTTTAACGGTTTAATCTTGTGATTGGATTTATGAACCCTAAAGAGGGCTTGTTTAATTTGTGATGTTAGAGACCTCAAATGGAAAATGTGTATTAGATGATAATGTCTTAGAATGATATGTTAGAGCTAGAAATGCCATGAAAATTATTGATGAAAATTGTGAATATTTAACTTTGGATTTGAAATTGTTGTTAGGATTGTATAATGGGATTGTGGTATGATTGTATGTTGATATAATGGAATTGTATGAGGAGTGGAGTGGTTAAAATTGAGTGAAAATCCTTTGGAACTGCATGTTACAATTCGGCCATTTAGAGAATTTTAGGGATTTGATGTTGTTGACATTCCTTGGATGATGTATCATGTGTTAAATGGTAATTAGATGGGTTGTGTGGTGGTAGGAAGGTTGGAGAGTCAATGAAAAATAATTGATGGTGTTGAGAGTCACAAAGGATCCTAGAGTAAAATATTAGGCAAAACGATGTTTAAAAGACGTAAAATGAAAAATGGCACCTGATATGGTCTTTTGGCAACCTAAGGATGACTAATAAAATGAGAAAGAAAATTTAGAAAAATAAAATGCAAATTTGCACTTGTTTGGCCGAACCTACAAGGGTGTAGGGGAGATTTTTGACGTTTTTCATATTCTGACAGAATTGTCGTGTACTGATGATTCATACATGGTTGTTATAGGTTGTCGTACATTGATTTGAACCCCGAACCGTGAGTCGGTGGATTGCCCTTGGTCCTGGACCAAGTGAGATTGAGGTAAGTGATTGGAATCATGCTGTATAATTGGTAATTGCATGTATTCGTATGAGTTTTAAGTAATTGGGAATGTCCTCTGTGTAGGCATTTCTGTGAGTAACGAGCTTTAAGAATATACTGCTGTGGAGCTACTAAGTGAAGAGGCTTATTAAGGTAACCTCTTGGTACTGGGGCTTGTTCCCCTTGTGTGTTCCACCATGCCTGTTGAGGGTGATGGTAAGAAATTTATATGAGTAATGTAAAATAACATGATCATGCATGTATTATGTATGTTGGTATATAGGTACCGAGTCTCTGGCCAGTAGACAATTTGCCTTCGGGCGTTTCAGACTTCTACTGGATAGGTCTCCGAGAGGGAGTTCCAGTTGACTTAGGGTCGTGGTGTGTAATCCGGATAGGAGCACACTAGGAAGTCTCGGGTATATGTGGATGGGAGGGGTACCTTGTTTGCTGTTCTAGGAACACACCTTGGATGAGAGCCGTAGGCTTATATGCCGAGCCATTAGGGAAGACGTTGCGTGGTATTGGTAGCTACCATTCCAGCTTCGTCGTATTTTATATTCCTATATCCCTCAGTTTCTCTAAATTCCTTGCTATATCCTGCTTTTTCAAGATGATATTTTATATTATTTATATGCATCGAAGTGAGCCATTGGGTGGAGTATTCTCCAAAACCTCTGGGTTACTGAGATATATTCGTATATCTCACCCCGTCTTGGGGACTTTATTTCAGGAGGTAGCAGTGGTGCCGGAGCGGCGGGCAAGAAGCCCGTAGGATGACTAGTTGGAGCACTTTTAGTATTTTGCATTTTGGTGGCCATTGGAACTAGGCTAGACTTAGGGTATGAACTTTTCATATGTATGTGGAGGTGATTCATAGTCATATTTGTTCATGTCATTTTGCCTAAGTCTAGTTATGTATGTTATTTTAAGTTTTATGTTTTATGTTTTAATGTTTTGTCGTGAAGTTGTAAGTTGTAATGTGTAATTGAGAGGTTGTAAATATTGTATTTGGATTTTGTGTAAAGAGAAGCATGTGTAATATGATGGAAGGGCCTTAGGCCTATTTTAGGATTTGATTATGTGTATGATTAGTAAATGCATGAAACTAGACTTTGATGATTGAAACGTATTAAGTAATAACAAAGGAAGCAAAGCAATACGTATTATATAAGTAAGATAAACTGTGATGGGTTGTAAATGCCCCAAGGCATTGTTGGTCCTTGTGTGTGCCACCCATTGATTATTAGGTACATTTGAGATATTAGAACACATTGAAAAATTTGGGGATTTTTGTAAAAACAAAGGAAACTTTGGCGAATTTTTGGTAAATTGGAAGAATTTAGGCGAACTTCGGGAGAGTATATCTCCCTCCACAGATGTCCGATAGGGACGTGCCATACGCCATTCTGAAGGTTGAGATGTCCTCTATCAAGTGGTAAATTTTGGTGGAATTATGGGCTGGAAGTAGGCCTAGAGAGGGCAGAGAGTACGGGCTGCCCAATTGCTTATTGCACTTGTGGCAGTTCTGGACCGGTTTTGGGAAATTTATTCCCGCTTCAATTCTTGGTAAAATTAGGTGTATGATATATCAAATTGAAGTTTGAGTGCCTAGTCTTTTGTATAAAAATTTGAGATAAAATGTTTTAGTGTATTTTCTGAAGTAAATCTTTAAGTGAGGGATGTTTGGAGCTGTTTTGGGGTTGGCTGGCAGCTTTGCTTGTCCAACTTCAAACGGCGATATCCGGAGAAAACAAGATCGACACAAATCATGTGATAGCTTCATAGAAATTTGATTAAGTGTAGAATAACATATCAAAGGATGGGAGGTTCTCGACAAGGGGATTTTCCGCAGAAATTCAGAGATCGAACTATGTTCGGATGGGTAGAAAACGTAAAAATGAGAAATTAGTTAAGTGGGTTTATGGGAACCCCTTAGTGACTTGTATGAAGTAAAATAAGTTATAAAAGTAGTTTAAACAAGTATTCTGTGATGAGTTTACAGTTATGGTCACAACTTTCATTTATTACGCTTTTACGATTTTAAATACTTGCGTAATAAACGAAAAAAGTTTGCTCGCATTTTTGTAAATGAATTGCTATGATTGTAACTGCGCTTAATATCATAATTAATGTTAACAATACCGGTGTGCAACGAGCTGTTACATTTTATGGTACAGAGCAGTTTTGTAAGGGAACTCTGATAATGCATACTGTATTTTGTGTTGCAAAGCTATCTGTGAACTGTTTATGATTAATGTATATGTGATTTCTCAGTGTGGGTCTGATCAGCTCGTTCTTTTGTGTTACATGTACAGATATCATGAGTAGAGCATGGGGTCGCCGGGGAAATCGAGGTGCATGCCATATGGTAGCACCAGATCCTATTACTGCAGTTCTGAATGCTCCGCAGGAAGAGACTGCTTCAAATAGAACTGTGACAGAAAACCTGATGAAAAATAATCAGGATATGATGAATGCCTTCATGACTGAGAGGAGGGCTGATAGAGTTAGATGCAGGAGGGATGATTCTCCTCCGCATACGGCTACAGTAACTCCTACACCGACGCCATCTGTTACTCCTCAGCAGGAGGGGAGTGGGGTTAGTCGTCATTCTGGCGAGGCTAGTCAGCACACTACTGATCCTACTTATATCCTAGAGCCTTATGTGGATCCTACTACTGTTGCCCAGTCATCTAGGGTTGCTGGGCAGGGTTTTGCTGGTACTGATGAACAGAGGCTCATATCTTTTAGAAAACACAAGCCGACAGCATTTCAAGGGTTAAGGGACCCGAACGTAGTGACTACTTGGTTGATGGGGATGGAGAAAATATTCCAGGTAATGAGGTGTCAGGATCCCCAGAGATTATTATATTCTGTTTATATGCTCGAGGGAGATGCCCACGAGTGGTGGTACAATGCATCTCGCCCGTTTACCATTCAGGGGGTTAAGATTACTTGGGCTTTATTTGAAAGACTATTCTATGAAGAATATTTTCCCAGGTATGTGAGGGAAGCCAAGCAGGGCAAATTTGATAAATTGGTATAGGGTACCATGACTGTTGATGCCTATGTGGCAAAATTTAATGAGCTGGTTAAGTTTGCGAATTACGGGGTTATGCTGCCGACTCCCGAGTTTCTAGCTGCAAAATTTCAGAGGGGCTTGAGTGAGAAAATTGCAAAAAGGATGTCTAATACTGCTGTTAGAGATTTTGCTGATTTAGTGACCCAGTGCAAGAGGGTTGAAACTGTGTATAGCAGGTATCTGAAGTCTACTTCTGCAAGGACATCTGGTCCTTCTGGTATTAATAACAGAGGTGGCTACCATCAGAATAATAATAGGGGTAGGGGGTTGCAGGTAAGGCAGCCTCCGGGTCAATTCAAGGGAGGTGGTGGTCAGAGGAGTGAATTTAATGACAGGAATTCTAATCCTAGATGTGATAAGTGTTAGAGGTTTCATCAGGGCCCTTGTACTGTGGCTCCGAATTCTTGCTTTAAATGTGGTAAGGTTGGGCACTTTACCAATAATTGTTATAGTAATACTGGGCAGGCTGCGAATCTGCAGGCCTTGCCATCTGCTCCTACGGTTGGGCGTGTTTATACTATAAATGTTTAGCAAACAGAGAAGGCACCTAATCTGGTTAAAGGTACAATTTTTATCTCAAATATTGAATTGTCTGTTTTATTTGATTCGGGAGCGACGCATTCGTTCGTGGCTGAATATGTTGTAAAGGGATTGGGGTTAAAAGTATCACAGATGTTTCCCCCTATGCGTATTACTACTGCTACAGGAGAGGTTAGTGATTCCTCCTTTGTTTGTAAAGAGGTTGGGTTTATCTATGAAGACAGGGGTTACACTATTGATTTGATTATCTTGCCCCTAGTCTCGGTTAATTTGATTTTGGGTATGGATTGACTATCTCAAAACTGCGGAATGATTGATTGTTACTGGAAGAGGTTAATACTAGCACACGAGAGGCCCTTGGTGGGTCTGTCTCATTTTCTGTCTATGTGCCAAGCTGTTAAAGCCTTGAAGGCTGGGGATCAGGGTTATATTTTCTTGGGTGGATTGGTGGGTGGTAAGGAGATTGAGATTTCTAGTATTCCGGTGGTTAATGAGTTTGTGGATGTATTTCCTGATGAGATACCGGAATTTCCACCTGAGAGAGAGATTGAGTTCTCAATTGAATTGTTGCCTGGTGTGGGGCCTATTTCCTTGGCTCCATATCGGATGTCGCCACTGGAGTTGGCTGAGTTGAAGAAACATATTGAGGAGCTGTCTACAAAGGATCTCATTAGACCAAGTGTGTCCCCGTGGGGAGCACCAATAATCTTTGTGAAAAAGAAGGATGGAAGCATGAGACTGTGTACATACTACCGGCATTGATGAGGTTATGGTTAAGAACAGGTACCCATTGCCACGTATTGATGACTTGTTGGATCAGTTGATGGGTGCCTGTGTATTTTCTAAGATTGATCTCTGGTCCGGATACCATCAGATTCAGATTAAATCGGAGGATGTTCCTAAAACGGCATTTCATTCTAGATATGGACACTACGAGTATCAGGTAATTCCTTTTGGGCTTACTAATGCCCCTGCGGTGTTCATGGATTATATGAATCGCATCTTTAAACCGCATTTGGACCAGTTTGTAATTGTGTTCATTTATGATATTTTAATATATTCTAAGAGTGAGGTGGAGCATACAGAGCATCTCAGGACTGTTTTGCAGATATTAAAGGATAAAAAGTTTTATGCGAAGCCGTCTAAATAAGAATTCTGGTTATCTGAGGTGCACTTTCTGGGTCATGTTATCTCTGCCAGGGGTGTTGCTGTGGATCCTAATAAAATTGGTGCTGCCATTGACCCGATTGACACGAAAGGATACTCCTTTTGTGTGGACCCAGGAATGTGAGAGGTGTTTTCTGGACCTTAAAGAGAAGTTGACTACTGCTCCTGTGTTGACCCTCCCCGATTCGGAAGGCGAGTATGTGTTATATTGTGATGCTTCCAAGAAAGCTTTGGGGAGTTTGTTGATGCAAGATGGGAGAGTGGTTGCTTATGCTTCTAGACAATTGAAGCCTCATGAAGAGAACTATCCGACGCACGATTTGGAGCTTGCTGCTATTGTACTTGCCTTCAAAATTTAGAGGCATTTTCTGTATGGGACGAAATTTGTTGTGTTCAGTGATCACAAGAGCCTAAAGTATTTGTTTGATCAGAAAGAGATGAACATGAGACAGCGGAGATGGGTTGAATTTCTAAAAGATTATGATTTTGAGTTGAAATACCATCCGGCTAAAGCTAATGTGTTAGCGAATGCATTGAGTAGGAAGTCTGTGAGCGTGTCCCAGTTGATGTCGTGAGATAATGAATTAATTGATCAATTTCGGAATTTGAAACTGACGAATATCTTTGCAGGTAGAATGGATGAATCTGAATGTTTACGGGTTGAGAATGAATTACATGAGAAAATTAAAGAAACTCAGATACGAAATGATAGTAGCAAGAATTTGAAAGGGCGGAGTGGTATAGCTTTGAATGAACACGGATTATTAACTTACCAGGGCAGGATTGTTGTGCCCTAAGAGTTAGCAGAGGAGGTAATGGTTGAGGCCCATAAGGGTCAGTATGCTATACACCCAGGTGCCACAAAAATGTACCAAGATTTAAAAGAGAAGTTCTGGTGGCCTGGTATGAAGAAGGATGTTGCTGAGTATGTGGCAAGGTGCTTAATCTGTCAGAAAGTCAAGATAAAACATCAGAAGCCTGCTAGTTTACTTCAGCCATTGGATATACCAGAGTGGAAATGGGAGAGCATCTCTATGGATTTCGTTGTTGGTTTGCCTCGGACTCAGGCTGGTTACCATACAATTTAGGTTATAGTGGACAGGCTTACGAAGTCTGCACATTTTCTGCCAGTGCGAGTGGACTTCTCTACGGAGAAACTAGCTAGTTATATGTGAAGGAGATTGTAAGGCTCCATGGGATACCGGTTAGCATTGTCAGTGATCGGGACCCGAAATTTACTTCTTGCTTTTGGGGAGCCTTATAGCAGGCTTTTGACACTCAGCTTCGGCTGAGCACTGCGTATCACCCACACATTGATGGTCAGGCCGAGATAACCATACAAACACTAGAGGATATGCTGAGAGCTTGCACCTTGGAGCAGGGCACTGCTTGGGACAGATATTTACCATTGGTGGAATCTTCTTATAATAATAGTTTTCACTCCAGTCTGGGCATGGCACCGCTTGAGGCATTGTATGGACAGAGATGTCGTACTCCTACTTGTTGGACTGAGGTAGGTGATAAAGAGAGATTTGGGCCGAATTTTGGGCAAGAAACTACAACACAGATTGAAATGATCAGAGAAAAACTTAAACAGGCACAAAATTGGCAAAAAATTTATTATGATAATAGACACAAACCGCTGGAATTTGAAGAAGGGGATCATGTATTTGTGCATTTATCTCCAGTTACGGGTGTTGGGCGTGCATTGGGTGTGAGGGAGCTGAGTCCTCATTTTATTGGGCCGTATCAGATAATGAAAAGAGTAGGATTAGTGGCCTATCAGCTTGCCTTGCCCCCACAATTGTCAAATTTGCATGATAAGGGTAATTACTTGTCCCAAGCATTACCTACTCTAACACACATGCTCTCAACATGTCCTCTAGTGTCTGAATTGTCCTCTCTGTCTGACCATTTGTCTGCGGCTTATATGTAGTACTCAATCTCAATTGAGTACCAAAGGCCTTATGCAACGCTTCCCAGAAGCGTGAAGCAAACTTTGGATCCCGATCACTGACTATGCTTTGGGGAATGCCATGAAGCTTCACAATCTCTCTGACATATAGTCTGGCTAGCTGCTTTGTGGAGAAAGTCATCTTGACTGGAATGAAATGGGTGGATTTAGTCAACATATCAACCACAACCAATATGGAATCAAATCCAGCCTGGCTTCTCGGTAATCCAACAACAAAGTCCATGGATATACTCATCCATTTCCACTCCGGAATATCTAATGGCTGCAACAAACCAGAAGGCTTCTGATGCTCAATTTTTACCTTCTGAAAAGTAAGGCACTTATTCACAAACTGGGCTATGTCTTTCTTCATCCCAGACCATCAAAAATTTTATTTCAAATCTTGGTACATCTTAGTTGCACTCGGGTGAAGGGTGTACTTATCCATATGGCCCTTTGTTAACATTTCTTCTACCATTTGCCCCTTTGGGACAGTTAACCGATCTTTGTAGTATCTCACATTAGAAGCATCGATGAACACAAAATCTTGCTCTTTCATTGTTTGGATCCCTTCATCAAGCACTTGGGCTGCTTTAACTTTTTCCATTAATGAGTTTCGAACTTAAACCATAGTCATGAAATATGAAGTCTCAAGTGGAGTAATGGAAACTCTCAAATCCTTGAACTCCTCAATCAAGTCATATTCTGCAATCATCATGCTAGCCACACCCATGGTCTTTCTGCTCAAGGCATCAGCCACAACATTCGCCTTTCCTGGGTGATACTGAAGGTCAAACTCATGGGTCTCTTCCAATCCAGCACACCTTCAATTTGACTCGGATCAATAGCCACTCTTGTAGATGAGATGATGTGTCCAAGAAACTTGATCTCATGTAACCAAAACTCACACTTGGATGGTTTGGCATATAACTGATGCTCCCTTAAAATCTGTAGAACTATCTTCAAATGCTCTGCAAGTTCTTCCTTACTTTTGGAGTAGATTAGAATATCATCAATGAACACCACAACAAACTGATCTAAATGTGGTTTGAAAATTTGGTTCATATAACTCATGAACACGGTCGGGGCATTAGTAAGTCCAAATGGGATCACTAGATACTCATAGTGCCCATATCTGGATCGGAAAGCCGTCTTCGGAATATCCTCAGCCTTTACCCGGATATGGTGATATCCGGAACGAAGATCAATCTTCGAGAACACAAAAGCACCTCTGAGCTGATCCAACAAATCATCTATGCATGGTAGAGGATACTTGTTCTTTACTGTCACCTTGTTTAACTGACGATCACTGATGCACCCCAAGGAGATACACTCGGTCTGATAAAATTCTTGCAGGATAATTCTTCTAACTGTTTTTTAAGCTCTGCTAGCTCCACTGGTGATATCCGGTATGGAGCCAATGAGATAGTCCCCACACCAGGTACTAAGTCGATGGAGAATTCAATCTCCTTCTTGTAACAACTCGCACCGCTAATTAAGGTAATTAGTGAATTAATTATGATAATTAGGAAGTGATTCCATAATTGACCTTAATAATTATTATTGGGCTTAAATAATTCTGGTTAGTGAGTAAAAATGCTGAAAGTCGCTTTTCGGAAGAAAAGTGCAGATACCGGTTATGCTACCCGGTATAAATGCGTACCGGAAAAGTATCCCGAAAAATTACGAGGAATGCATGATAATTACTAGAATATTATGTAGGACTTATAAAACGAGTTTCAAGTCAAAATAATGTAATCTGATGCCAGAACTGATTCTGGCTATGGAAAAGCGCATACCGGAAAGGTGCTCCGAAAAATAAAATAAAAATATGAAAAATCTTAGAAAAATGTGTAGGTCTAGATTCCAAAGTTTGGGATCAAGATCTTTTGCGTTGCTATTAAGGCTAATACTGCGTGTTATGACTTAAGTGGCTATATATGTGCATTTTGCACAAAACCCTAGACAAATCTCCAGCCTCTACGTGACACCCTTGGGTGGCTGAATAGTGGTTACTGTTCCATTGTCTTCTCCTTCACCATTTCTTGAGTTTGAAACCACTTCCTTCACCTTTCTTCTCCTTAACACCTAGAGTGAGTGTGCTTGTGCTTGGTGAGAGTGAGGAGTGACCTTTTGGAGAGTGTCTAGCTATTGTGTTTTGTTGTTGGGGCTGAGTTCCTTGTGTGAGAAGAGTGGAGGTCATGATCATGGCATTTTAAGGTCCAAGAAGCAATCTTTGGTGCCAAGAACCAACCTTTGGTGTAGTATTTTTGTGCCCTTGGGTGTGCTGGACTTAGGAGCTGCATTGGGAGCTCCATAGGCACATTAAATTGCTGATTAAGCTTTGGGGTAAGTCACCTTAACTTGATCATGTGTTTTATTGGCCTAAAGGTGGTATCTTGGGATGTTAAGGGTTTTAACATGTAACAAACACATAAGTGAACTTGTATATGCTTAAAAATGGATCCTTTGTCGTGTACAAGTGTTAAAAGTCGAACCTTTGAACTGGATATTCACGAAATGCAGAAACTGCATTCTGTCGTGAGATATCCGGATATTTGTCGATCAGATATCCGGACATCAATATCCGGATATTAATATCCGGATATGGGAACTGGATATCCGGATCTGTTATATCCGGATATGGTCAGTGTGATATCCGGATATTGCATATCCGGATATGTCCCTTGTAATATCCGGATATTCTGGGATTTTGCAGAACAGTAGCTGTGCTGTGTGAACAGTAAGCTATTGGGGGTTTGGGGACCCTAGGTTAAGGAAGTTGAACTTCTGTAACTAATGGACTAAGTCAGAATCATATGATTAAGGGCTTATGGCTTTGTCGGAAGCCTTAAGACGTAAAACGTAAAGGAAATGCGTAGTCTTTAAGTTGCATACTTGTGATGCATAATTAATGATATATTATTTGTCCATAACAGATTGTGATACTGCTGTGTTTGGACTTGAGAGTGGTTGGACTCTTAGCTTGGATAGCTAGCTTGCAAGGTAAGCATTCGTTTCCTCGGTTTAGCCATGTTATGGTTCCACCATATCCCATGGGGATGTGGTTTATGCATGCTGTGTTACATGCTTTGATGTTTTGGAAATGTTGTGAGCTATTATATGCAATGTGCTTTTATGATATGCATGTGATGTCCACCTATACGGTAAGCCTGAGTATGTAGCACATACAAGATGGTGAGGCTGTGGGTGAGGTGCAAGCGGTGTTCCTTGTACTTATGTGGGTATAGACGTATTCCTGCATTTCTCTGGCCAGTAGATTTTATAAACACACATGGCATGAATATCTGCTGCACTGCATAGTTTTGGAACTTATATTGTAAATACTATTTTTGAACTTATATTGCACATGTAAGTGAGCTTGGGGTGGAAGATCCTTGAGGACCCCTTGTCTTACTGAGATTTCTTGTTTATAGATCTCACCCCACGTTTGGGGACGCTTATTTCAGGATCAGGTAATGTTGAGGGCTCAGGTGGCAGGAGGCCAGAGTTGAGTTAGACTTATCTGTGTCATGCTGACATGTTGGATGCTGGTTTTGACTGCTGTTTTTGTTTTCACGCTATGTTTATGATATTATGTTGAGACTGGTATTGGGCATTGTTGCCTTATTTGGTGAGCATGGGGTTTGTCCATGCCATATAGACTTGTTATGTTTTCTGTTAGTTACAGTTGTATTAAAGTATCAGGATTTTGGTCCAGGCTATGTGTTGTAGTCCTGTGGCTTTAGATACTCACTTTATATTTATTTATGAGGTATTCAGTTAGTTGTCTTGCAATTTACATACAGGCAGTATTTTATGAAATTGATTAAGTAATCAAGTTGGCTAAAGTTAATGACGTCATAATTGAATTAAAGAAAAAGTTATTCCGCATTTTTATTAAGCGTGGCTTAATACGTTCGTATGTTAACGATCCGGGTTAACACGGGCTGTTACATTTTATGGTATCAGAGCACTTTCTAGGGAAAAGCCTGTATGTATTGCAATAACTTAGGATGTTTCGTTGCGTGTCTACTTTGCGTTCTCTCTGATTGGTGTGTGTTGTGATAATGCATATGTGACCACATGGCGTGGGCCTGATCAACTCATTCTTTGTGTAACTTGTGCAGAGTCATGGTGCCACCAAGGAGGAACCCTAGTACGAGCGAGGATCAACTGAATCCTATCCTAGCTGCATTAGCTGAGATGCAGGCGGCCCGACTAGCCGACCAGGAGGCAACGAGGTTGGCAAACCAGGCGATGCTGGATGCCATCAGAGAGGTGAACCAGCGAGCCACTGCTGAGGTTCTGGAGGAGAACCGGATGGCCAACATGACTATGATGAGGGTCATGTTGGAGGAGTTGAGGGCTGGTCCTGCTGCTGGCCAGTGTCCTCCACCACCGCCACCGCCTCCACCTCCACCTAGTCAATAGGAGGACACCCAGAGTCAGATGGGTGAGGGTAGTCATTTGACGGGGGCTTTGCAAACCATTCCCGTATTTGCTGAGGATCGTGATGAGATCGACCGCCGGCTGAATGCTTTCCGCAAGCACAAGCCACCTTCTTTTGACGGATCTTATGATCCCATTGCTGCTGCCAGATGGTTACAGGCGTTGGACAAGATCTTCCGGATCATGCAGTGTACCGATCCGCATAAGCTGATGTTTTCCACTTACATGCTGGAGGGTGAGGCCCATGAGTGGTGGACCAACATTTCTCTCATCTACGAGATGCAGGGCCGTGTGATGACGTGGTCGTTCTTTGAGGAGTGTTTTCTGGGTCAGTATTTCCCGTATGATGCACAGGAGAGGAAGCAAGGGGAGTTTGACCGTTTGGTTCAGGGCTCATTGTCAGTTGATGAGTACCTGGCCAAGTTTAACGAGCTGGTGAAGTTTTCACACTTCAGGATGGCGAGGCCTACTCCTACATTCTTGGCTGCTAAGTTCCGCAGGGGATTTAGTGAGGATATTGCTGGTTACTTAGCTAGGTCTGCTTCCAGAGACTTTGGGACACTGGTTCAACAGTGTCGTGATATTGAGGACTTCTACAATACGAGTAAGGCCAAGACGGATGAGACGACGGCGACGATGACGAAGGTAGCTGGTGGTTCCACTTCTTGGCGAGACAGGAAGTTTGGGAACAAGGGAAAGGGTAAACAGATGGCAGCTCGGCAAGCGCCGAATCAGTTCAAGAGGACTTCTTCTCAGGGGAGCGCAGCTAGACCTCCTGCTCCCAGATGCTCGGGATGCGGGAAGTCACACTTTGGGCTGTGCGCTACAGGCCAGCTGATATGCTTCCAGTGTGGCAAGGAGGGCCACTACTCCAGAGATTGCCCGACGGCGAGAGTTGCTGCAGTGCAAGCTGTGCCATTGCAGATGGTTCCTACTAGGGCACCAGCAGTGCCACCTACTACGGGGCGAGTGTACACACTTGATCGTCAGCAGTCGGACAGAGCTCCGAACCTGGTCCGAGGTACTGTTACCATTGGTGGTTTAGCTGTTGATGTGCTTTTTGATTCCGGGGTTGCTACCCCTATTGCTGTGGGGCTTAAGTTGCCCAGTGATGTGCTTTCTCCACCGATGCGGGTGACCACCGCCACCGGAGAAAAATGTTTGACCTCCACTGTCCATCGCGATGTAGCGTTTCAGTGGGATAGCCATGATTTCTCGGTAGATCTGATAGGATTGCCGATGGCCAACTTGGAGATTATTCTAGGCATGGATTGGTTGTCCTGAAATTATGCATTGATTGATTGCTGTGCCAAGAAAGTGGTGATATCTCCGGGTGGGTCCACAGCCAGTTCCTGACCGTTCATTTTAGTCCTGCAGGCGAGGAGGGCCTTGAGAGCAGGGGCATTTGGCTATGTTATGTTGGGAGGTTTGGTGAGTGGGACACAGGAGGATCTCACTGGCATTTCTGTGGTGAGGGAATTCCTCGAGGTGTTTCCCGAGGAGATTCCTGAGTTTGCACCGTAGAGGGAGATAGAGTTCTCCATAGATCTATTGCCAGGTGTGGGGCCTATCTCATTGGCTCCATACTGGATGTCGCCACCAGAGCTGGCTGAGCTGAAGAAGCATATTGAGGAGCTTTCAGCGAAAGATTTCATTTGGTCGAGTATGTCTCCTTGGGGAGCACCGGTCATTTTTGTGAAAAAGAAAGATGGGACTATGCGGTTATGCACCGACTACAAACAGTTGAACAAGGTGACAATCAAGAACAAGTATCCCCTCCCACGCATTGATGATTTGTTGGATCAGCTCAGGGGTGCTTGCATATATTCCAAGATCGACCTCCGGTCCGGTTACCTTCAGATATGGGTAAAGCCGGAGGATGTCCCAAAGACAGCGTTTCGCTCGAGGTACGGGCATTATGAGTACTTGGTGATCCCGTTTGGACTCACCAATGCACCCGCAGTGTTTATAGACTACATGAACAGGATCTTTCAGCCGTACCTGGATCAGTTTGTGATCGTCTTCATTGACGACATCTTGATTTACTCCAAGACAAAGGAGGAGCATGCTGAGCACTTGAAGATTGTTTTGCAAGTATTGAAAGAGAAAAAGCTATATGCTAAGTCGTCAAAATGTGAGTTTTGGCTCAAGGAGGTGAAATTTCTGGGTCATGTGATTTCTGCTGATGGAGTTGCAGTTGATCCTAACAAGATTGAGGCCGTGATGGATTGGGAGAGGCCCAAGACGGTTACAGAAGTGAGAAGCTTCTTGGGTTTGGCTGGGTACTACAGGAGGTTCATAGAGGGATTCTCCAAGATGGTGTTACCGATGACTCGCCTTACCCGGAAGGAGACTCCATTCGTGTGGACACATGAGTGTGAGGAGTGCTTCCAGGAGTTGAAAGAGAGACTGACTACTGCTCCTGTGTTAGTCCTTCCTGATCCTGCGGAGCAGTTTGAGTTATATTGTGATGCCTCTGGTAAGGGGCTAGGCTGTGTGTTGATGCAGAAAGGAAAAGCTGTTGCTTATGCTTCAAGACAGTTGAAACCTCATGAGGAGAACTACCCGACTCACGACTTGGAGTTGGCAGCTATTGTTTTTGCTTTCAAGATTTGGAGGCATTACCTGTTTGGCATGAAGTTTGCTGTATTCAGTGACCACAAGAGTCTGAAATATCTGTTTGACCAGAAGGAGTTGAACATGAGACAACGAAGATGAATGGAGTTCTTGAAGGACTACGACTTTGAGCTGAGGTATCACCCTGGCAAGGCCAATGTGGTAGTCGATGCATTGAGTCGGAAATCCGTGAGCTTATCCAGCTTGATGATGAGCGACTATGAGGTGATCAAAAAGTTCAGAGACTTGAGAGTGAACTCCTTGTTTGGGGGCGCACTGCTTGAGATGGAAACAACATAAGTGATTAATGAGTTGATAGAAAAGATTAAAGAGGCGCAAGTGCAAAGAGAGTGCCTTGATTATGTGAAGAACCAGGATGGTGTGTCTTGGGATGAGGATGATTTGTTACTGTTCCAAAAGAGGATTGTTATTCCTCGCAGGCCATTGACAGAGGAAGTTATGGCAGAGGCTCATAAGGTCCAGTTTACTATCCACCCTGGTGCTACAAAAATGTACCAGGACTTAAAGAGAAATTTTTGGTGGCCGGGCATGAAGAAGGACATAGCGGTCTACGTGTCCAAGTGTCTTATATGCCAGAAGGTGAAGATTGAGCACCAGAAACCATCTGGCAAACTTCAACCTCTTGAGATTCAACGGTGGAAGTGGGAGAGTATTTCCATGGACTTCGTGGTGGGATTTCCTAAGACTCGGCTGGTTGTGACTCTATCTGGGTCATTGTGGACAGATTGACCAAGTCTGCCCATTTTCTTCCAGTGAAGGTGAGCTTCACTACAGAGCAGTTGGCCAAGCTATATGTCCGCGAGATTGTGAGGCTTCACGGGGTGCCCGAGAGTATCATCAGTGATAGGGACCCGAAGTTCATATCTCGGTTCTGGGAGGCGCTGCAGGAGGCTTTTGGTACACAGCTGAGATTGAGTACCGCCTATCACCCTCAGACTGACGGACAGACTGAGCGGACCATCCAGACATTGGAGGACATGTTGAGGGCTTGCACGTTGGAGCAGGGTTCAGCTGGGATAGGTACCTTCCGTTGGTAGAATTCTCGTACAACAACAGTTTTCATCCTAGTCTGGGCATGGCACCCTACGAGGCGCTGTATGGTAGGAGGTGTCGGACTCCTACTTACTGGTCTGAGATTGGAGATAAAGAGCTTTTTGGCTTGGAATTTGTCCAAGATACTACCCAGCAAATCCAGATGATCAGGGAAAAGTTGAAGCAGGCGCAGAATCGCCAGAAGAGCTACTATGATGTCAAGCATCGTCCACTGGAGTTCAGTGAGGGCGAGCACGTGTTTGTGAGACTTTCACCTGTCACCGGTGTTGGACGGGCACTCGGAGTGAGAAAGTTGAGCACGCGATTCATTGGGCCCTACCAGATCCTTGGTAGAGTAGGACCTGTTGCCTATCGACTTGCCTTACCTCCGAACCTAGCCAACATCCATGTCGTGTTTCACGTGTCTCAGCTTCGGAAATACATAGCAGATCCTTCGCACGTGGTGCAACCGGATGATGTGGAGGTTCGGGAGAACCTAAAGACTCCCGTCGGACCACTCAAGATTCTCGATCGAGGCGAGAAACAGCTTAGAAGAAAGATTATTCCGATGGTCAAGGTCCAGTGGACTGGGCGTAGTCCCGAGGAGTGCACGTGGGAGCGAGAGGATGAGCTTCTCCGGCAGTATCCCGACTTTCGGGATAGGTATGTTTCTGATTTTGAGGACAAAATCCTTAAAAAGGTGGGGTGAATGTAAGAACCCGCACCGCTAATTAAGGTAATTAGTGAATTAATTATGATAATTAGGAGATGATTCCATAATTGACCTTAATAATTATTATTGGGCTTAAATAATTCTGGTTAGTGAGTAAAATGCTGAAAGTCGCTTTTCGGAAGAAAAGTGCAGATACCGGTTCTGCTACCCGGTATAAATGCGTACCGGAAAAGTATCCCGAAAAATTACGAGGAATGCATGATAATTACTAGAATATTATGTAGGACTTATAAAACGAGTTTCAAGTCAAAATAATGTAATCTGATGCCAGAACTGATACTGGCTATGGAAAAGCGTGTACCGGAAAGGTGCTCCGAAAAATAAAATAAAAATATGAAAAATCTTAAAAAAATGTGTAGGTCTAAATTCCAAAGTTTGGGATCAAGATCTTTTGCGTTGCTATTAAGGTTAATACTGCGTGTTATGACTTAAGTGGCTATATATGTGCATTTTGCACAAAACCCTAGACAAATCTCCAGCCTCTACGTGACTCCCTTGGGTGGCTGAATAGTGGTTACTGTTCCATTGCCTTCTCCTTCATCATTTCTTGAGTTTGAGACCACTTTCTTCTCCTTAACACCTAGAGTGAGTGTGCTTGTGCTTGGTGAGAGTGAGGAGTGACCTTTTGGAGAGTGTCTAGCTACTGTGTTTTGTTGTTGGGGCTGAGTTCCTTGTGTGAGAAGAGTGGAGGTCATGATCATGGCATTTTAAGGTCCAAGAAGCAATCTTTGGTGCCAAGAACCAACCTTTGGTGTAGCATTTTCGTGCCCTTGGGTGTGCTGAACTTAGGAGCTGCATTGGGAGCTCCATAGGCACATTAAATTGCTGATTAAGCTTTGGGGTAAGTCACCTTAACTTGATCATGTGTTTTATTGAGCTAAAGGTGGTATCTTGGGATGTTAAGGGTTTTAACATGTAACAAACACATAATTGAACTTGTATATGCTTAAAAATGGATCCTTGGTCGTGTACAAGTGTTAAAAGTCGAACCTTTGAACTGGATATTCACGAAATGCAGAAACTGCATTCTGTCGTGAGATATCCGGATATTTGTCGAACAGATATCCGGATATCAATATCCGGATATGGTATCCGGATATTAATATCCGAATATGGGAGCTGGATATTCGGATCTGTTATATCCGGATATGGTCAGTGTGATATCCGGATATTCTGGGATTTCGTAGAACAGTAGCTGTGCTGTGTGAACAGTAAGCTATTGGGGGTTTGGGGACCCTAGATTAAGGAAGTTGAACTTCTGTAATTATTGGACTAAGTCAGAATCATATGATTAAGGGCTTATGGCTTTGTCTGAAGCCTTAAGACGTAAAACGTAAAGGAAAGGCGTAGTCTTTAAGTTGCATACTTGTGATGCATAATTAATGATATATTATTGGTCCATAAGAGATTGTGATACTGCTGTGTTTGGACTTGAGAGTGGTTGGACTCTTGGCTTGGATAGCTAGCTTGCAAGGTAAGCATTCGTGTCCTCGGTTTAGCCATGTTATGGTTCCACCATGTCCCATGGGGATGTGGTTTATGCATGCTGTGTTACATGCTTTGATGTTTTGGAAATGTTGTGAGCTATTATATGCAATGTGCTTTTATGATATGCATGTGATGTCCACCTATACGGTAAGCCTGAGTATGTAGCACATACAAGATGGTGAGGCTGTGGGTGAGGTGCAAGCTGTGTTCCTTTTACTTATGTGGGTATAGACGTATTCTTGCATTTCTCTGGCCAGTAGATTTTATAAACACACATGGCATGAATATCTGCTGCACTGCATAGTTTTGGAACTTATGTTGTAAATACTGTTTTTGAACTTATATTGCACATTGAAGTGAGCTTAGGGTGGAAGATCCTTGAGGACCCCTTGTCTTACTGAGATTTCTTGTTTAGAGATCTCACCCCATGTTTGGTGATGCTTATTTCAGGATCAGGTAATGTTGAGGGCTCAGGTGGCAGGAGGCCAGAGTTGAGTTAGACTTATCTGTGTCATGCTGACATGTTGGATGCTGGTTTTGACTGCTGTTTATGTTTTCACGCTGTGTTTATGATATTATGTTGAGACTGGTATTGGGCATTGTTGCCTTATTTGGTGAGCATGGGGTTTGTCCATGCCATATAGACTTGTTATGTTTTTTGTTAGTTACAGTTGTATTAAAGTATCAGGATTTTGGTCCAGGCTATGTGTTGTAGTCCTGTGGCTTTAGATTCTCACTTTATATTTATTTATGAGGTATTCAGTTAGTTGTCTTGCAATTTACATACAGGCAGTATTTTATGAAATTGATTAAGTAATCAAGTTGGCTAAAGTTAATGACGTCATAGTTGAATTAAAGAAAAAGTTATTCCGCATTTTTATTAAGCGTGGCTTAATACGATCGTATGTTAACAATCCGGGTTAACACGGGCTGTTACACTTCTCAGGTGGAAAATAGGGAATTTCTTCCGGATTTACGTCTTCAAACTCGCACACGACCAGAATATTAGCAGTAGGTTCTTTGGAGTCTCCTACGAGTCCTCCCAGGATAATGTATCCTGCATCTCCCTCATCTAGAGCCTTATTTAACTGCGGTGCCGTCAAGTATAAATTGTCCGGCTTCTCTCCTTTTTCAGAAAAGAAAATCCTCCAGCTACAACGGTCGAGCATCACACCATACCGAACCAGCCAATCCATACCCAATATGATATGTAGGTTCATGCCCTCAAGCACTATCAAATCCACCATATACTCTTCTTGCTCATATATGAATCTGACTTCTTTGCACTTCAAAGAAGTAGAAACAATGTCTCCGGTGGCAGTCTTCACTACCATGGGAGGCGTGAACTTTTGAATGGGCAAATGTAATCCTTTAGCAACAAATTATGGTATGAAGGAGTGGGTAGCTCCAGAATCAAACATAACATCAAATGCATATCCTCTGATAAGAATAGTACCTCTGATAAGGTTTGGAGATCTCTCTGCCTCCTGCTGTGTCTCTGCATATACCCGGCACTAGTGGTTGCCATAGGCTCTTCTATGGCTCTCTGAGTAGGCACATACTGAATAAGGATCGCCTGAATGGCTGCAACTTGCCCCGTCTTCTTGGGGCACTCTCTGGAATAGTGTCCTTCCTGACCATAGCTGAAGCAAACATTTTGCCCCAGCCGACAAACACTTGTATGCATCTTCCCACACTTGGCACAAGTGGTAATCTTCCTTGCACCAGACATGCCGCTTCCATTCTTCACAAATGAAGTCTTCTTAAACTCGGTGTTCTGCTATGCTTGCAAACCTTTTCCCTTACCCTTCCAGGGCGTAGTCCTCCCACCGAAGCTCTTTCCCGCTGCTTCCTTTCCCCTGGTATGATAGTACTCCTGAATATTCTGACACTACTTGATCAGCTCCACAAAATCTCTGGTACAATGACCAGTCAGCTTCTTTGCTATCATATCATTCAGACCCTTCTTGAATTAAAAGGCCTTGTCTTCTGGACTGAGGGGAGCTCTACCATAACAAGAATGTTTTTCCAAGCGGTTGAACTTGCTCAGATATTCATCCACCGTCATGCCTCCCTGCCGGAGGTCTTCAAACTCACTCTTCTTCTTTTCCCTGGCTTCTTCAGGGAAGTACTTCTGCAAAAAATACCTTTCAAATAAAGGCCAATTAATAGCATAACCTTGGCACTCCAATGGGTGTCTGACATTGCTCCACCAGTCTGCTGCATCACCCTCTAACATGTACACCACATATAGGAGCTTCGTGTCGTCCTCGTACTCCATGACCTGAAAAATGCGCTCCATCTCCTGGAGCCAGTCCAATGCTACTATGGGCTCTCTCCCACCTTTGTAGTGAGGGGGAGAATGCTTCCAGAAAGCGTTCAGCATACTCTCTCTAGTCTCCCGGTCAAACCTGGGTGGCATAGCTGATCTATCAATCTCCACAACTGGCTGCCTCACTCGTCCCCCATGGACTGATGGCTCCGCCTCCTGATGGGCCTTTCCTGCCCCTTCCTGTCCCAGCACGGCAGGCTCATGAATCTGTACGGAACCGGCAGCACGTGCAGCTTGCTGCTGCACATGTGGTGTAACTGGCGGTGGAGGAGGTGGTGAAGGTGGTGGAGGTCCTCCTCGTACCTCTGTCAACAGTAATCAAATCATCTCGGCATTGGCCAGCCTATTCTGCACCTTAAGGTATTCACTGGCCTTTCTCAGCTGCTCTCTATCGCACTCTCTGGCCTCTTCTATCCTCTTCAGGATGGCTTCCCTTGTCTCGTTCAAGGTTTGCTATAGTGCTGCTATAGCAGCAGCAACGGGGTCCGGTGGTGGGTTTTGAACTACCCGTCTTGTACTCCATCGAGGGGCCATGATATCAACACACAACTACACGAGGTATGAGTTAGCTACGCTCAATCAAGTGATGAAATATGCAATATCATGATGCTCAAGAGATACTCAATAGGTAATTATAACACTTAAGCAATAAATCAGTGAACGTCCCGGTGAAACTGCTCTGATACCATAAATGTAACACCCCGTAGTACTCTGCTCTAATAAAGCATTTTACAAACATACGAGTAATTTTTTTCCAAAACCTTTTATGAAAACATTTCTAAAAACATTCACGTGAGATACTAAGCGTAAATCTAAACATACATCTACTAATTAATCCCATGAGCCAGTATTAGTGGCCATTGACCACCAAGATATGACATGAAGTGTCATTCCTAACGGAGTCTCACATACAGCATAATAGTTGTATTTCAGATAACTGAGAATGTGGTCCCACACATACAGATAACCTAATTGATACAATAATCTAAATAGATAGCTTGCAAGTCCACACGGACTGCAATCCCCTCAATGGGTCAATACAAACGATAAGTCTCCATGCCCAAATTAACTGAATACATGCATCAAGTCTATATTAATTCAACATATTAAAGCATCAGTAAATCATCCATGGCTCTAAGGATACAATCATGAGCCTAAATAAATACATACAATAATCTCCATAAAAGAATTAAGCATAGTAACAAGTCTACATGCCAACATCAATTCTAAACATAATATAAAATCATCAGCTACATCATCAACTACTCTAATGCGGGGGCCTTGTCCCTAGAAGCATCACCACTACTCTGGTTTCCTGAAATGATATCCCCAAACGGGGTGAGATAACCACATCTCAGTAAGCTCAAGGTTCATAGAGGACCCTCTAACCCCTGAGCCCACTTCCTGCATAACAAGTCAGATATAAAGCATATAATACAGACATACAGCATAAACATAGCATCATCATACCATCCTTGTGTAACCCCAGGGTCAAAGCCATAGACGGTTACACATGTGTGACTTCCAGGGTCAAGCCATAGACAGTCAACACAACCTCAATATGAAATAGCTCCCAGAGTCAAGTCATAGGCAGCCTACATACCATGATCACTGGCCAGGATCCTCATAACATACATCATCAGTGCATCATCATAACATCAAGATCATATAGCATCTATATGAATGTGAATGAATGCACATATACATCATACCATATACTTTCATACAATACAACCATAATGCCCACCATCATGGTGGGGCCACAAAAGAGAGGAGTTAACTATAACTAGGAGTTTACCTTATGGAGCTTAGCACAAGCCCACACTCCAATAGTATACGTATGCTTCAAAAAAATCCTCAAGTTCACGGTTCTCTAGGCACACCTAGCGTAGGAACCGAATACATAATTAATTACATATTACTTAATCAAGTCATATCCATGACTTAATCATTTAATGATTCCATTTTTCATACTCATATGCCAATAATATGTCTATTACAAGTCTATACCAATTATTACATAATTACGTATTTTAGTGCGTTATTTCAAGCTACCTAAACCTTCAATTAATTACATTACTTAGAATCACATGGAAGGCTCACTTAGATAACTTAGATTATTTTCAACCCATCCAAGCCATATTTAAGTTTATTATAAGTTACTAATAGTTCCCCTAAACCCATTTATCTTAAATATCACTTTTACGGTTTTTCCCATAATTGTACATGCTTCTGTTTTCTAGTCACTGAGTGCAACTCACTTGTTATAAAATTCTCATATTTTATTATGATAATCTAGACTCAATTAAATTTCCAACAAGGTATCACAAGCCTCATTTGGAGTTTCCTAGCTCCGTTTATCACCATTTGAAGTTGGACAAGCAAAGCTGTTTGCCAACTCCGAACAGGGCCCTAAATATCCTTTATCATTTTCGCGATTCTGGAAAATATACTAAACCAATTACTCTCAAATTTTTTTATACAATTAGACACCTTTATCTTTAATTAGACATATTATGAGCCTAATTTGAGTAAGCACAGAGGGAGAAATAATTTGTGGAAGTTGCAGCCATGTACAGCCCCTACACATGGCCTCCTTGTGCAGTCCTCACTCAAACAAGCATACATAATGGAATACATCTTCAATTGATACCAAATTTTGATACCACATAGCTAACATGTCAAATTTTATATAAGGCACAGCCCTATATGACCTCTGTGGACGGAGATATGCTCTCCCCAATTTTGCCCAAAAACTGGTTACTTTGCCTTAAATGTGTTTACTTAACAAACCTTAATTACTTTTGATTCTATATCCTAATTCACATTAATTCTTGGATTTTTCTATTATTAAATCACATTATGAAATCTCCTTAGTCCCATTATGTCATGATACTTAAATTTTACTAATTACCTAATTAGTGTACCTAAACCCTACTTTAGTTCAATTTTAGAGTTAAATCCTTAATTACTTTTGTTAATTAGTCTATACCCTTAATTAATCCCCTAATTCATCATCTCCTTGTTTTTAACACCACTAAAACCTTATATACTTTATGGGGCAGATTTGATGAGCTATTTTAATTAGGTTTTTTAGCCATTATTAATCATAATTAGTGAGTTTTACTTAGAGTTAACTCACCTAGTTAATCTTTCTAATCATTTTTCGGCACCTAACAACTTAATCACTTTTTTTTGTCATCATTATTACATGACATGGCCGAAATCATCAACGGTCCATATAGGGTTCATGTTCATCTTTTCACATGAACAACACATAAAGGTCCAAAGGTGGCACCTTTACTCATCAAATTCATGGAAAAAGGAGGTTTTTTGGTTCATGTTTCCTAAGTGGGAGCTTACATCTTCAAGGTTCCTCCTTTAGCTCAAGTCTGCACCTTTTTCCACCAAGAACCCTCCTTTAAGCAAGAACAAACCTTCATGGACATGCTCATGAGTTAGGCTTAAGAACACAAGAAGAAAGATAAGGTTTTTTATGAAAAAACTCAAGAGAACTTACCCAAAATCAAAGGAACCAAGCAAACAAGTGTGGTTCTTCAAGAGAGTTTAAAAACACAACTCCATGGCCATCTTTCTTCACAAAACCGTGGTTGTCCAAGGCGCTAAAGGCTACAAAATTTTGGCTCCACACCATAAAAATAGTATGGTTGTGAAGAGGAGAGTGAGAGGAAAAAATTTGATGAAGGAGATTTTGAGGTTTGGAGAGATTTAGGTGAAGAAATTTTAGAGAGAAGTAAGAGAGTTTTCAAAATTCGCAATTTAGAAAGAGAAAGAGTGAATGGGCTGCTGATCAGAAATGGAAGGGAATGAGAGGAGGGTGCCCTAATGAGAGGTGCCATGTATAACACCTCGCATTTCTAAATTTATATATTAATATATTAAATAAGGATTAAAGGGAAGGATTGGTGAAAATCCTGGAAATTAGGCTAAAATACAAAGAAAGGGTAAAATGGTAATTAGCCAAACACACAACCCTAGGAAGGTAAAATTGAGTAAGAGGTCTCAGATGATAAAATAACCCTGGAAATGGATTCAGAACGAAAAATTGAGTAGATAGGCAAGTTTCAAAAAAATTGGTGAATAGTGTTTTTACCCTGTAAATATATCGCGGTACAGTTGCACCGTAAAACGTGTCGATTGAGTTTTGAGCTCTAGGTTTGGATATAAGTTATAAATGGTGTATAGGATTAGAAAATATGATTTATGATGAAATTTGATGGAAATTAGTGAGTTTGGGGAAGCGTGCCTACCGCGCGCGTGACAGATTAAAACTGTAGTTTCTTCGAACGACCGGAAAACTCAGGATTCATCTGATCAAGGGTAATTAAAGGAAAATAGTTGATGTTAAAAATTGTAGTTTCTAAATAGGTTATGAATTTACGGACGTTTAGCGGATTAAGCGAGAAATTCGAATTAGTTTGAAATCGCGTGAGATGACGGTGGGGCCCACCTCACTTAAGTCACTTAAACACACATGCTCATCACTCTCATCACTCTTTCTCTCTCTCAAAACCGTGAAACACCAAGAGAAAAGGGGGGAAGCTTGCTTTGAATCTGGATCATCTAGCCATCGATTTCAGCGGAGTTTGTCATCAAACTTCGAGTAAACGACGATCCGGACTCAACCATACCATCCATTAGCCTTGAAACCCTCTCATTTATGAGAAAAGAGGAGAAATCAGCCACGGAAATTTGGAGGATTTGTGTGATTTTGGAGTTGTTTGCTGAAGCCATTGCTTGGAGATAAATTGGATGAGCCTTGGGACTTAATTGTGGGTAAGTTTCAACACCTTTCATGGATTGATTTGATGATTTATTTTCATGGAAACCTAGGGCTTGTTTGGTTGGTTTGTCTAGTTAAAGAGCTCAAATGAAAATTGTGTATTAGATGAATATATTAGAATGATGCGTTGGACCTATAAATGCAATAAAAATTATTGGTGAAAAATATGTTCATAACTTAGGAAATTTTGGATGACGCCATGACTTTGTGTTTTGGAATTGTTTTAGGATTGTGTAAGTGAGTTGTTGTATGGTTGTATGATGTAATAATAGGATTGTATGAGGTGTGGAGTAATTGAATTGGATTGAAAATCCATTGGGTTATACCTATGATGAATTCGGCCTTGTGTGGGAAAAGAGGAATGTGATGTTGTAAAATTTATTTGGATGATCGGTTGTGTGATAAATGGTAACTACAAGGGTTGTGTGATGGTTGGAAGGTTGGAAAATCAATAAAAAAATATTGGATAGTGTGGAACTGTGAAATTGAACCTAGAGCAAATTAATTAGAAAAATGACATTTGAATGATGTAGGATGCAAATTGGCACCTAAAATGCATTGGGGTAGCCTTAGGATGCTTAAGAAAAATGAAAAGAAAAAAAAAAGAAAAATAATTTGTAAATTAACACACTAATGGCCGAACCTACCATGGTGTAGGGGAGGAATTTGACGTTTTTGGATTTTGGTAGATATACCGTGTGTTGATGATCTGTACATAGTCATTGTAGACTGTTGTACGTGGATTTAAACCCCGAACCGTGAGCTCGGTTGGTTGCCCTTGGTCCCAGACCAAAGGGGTTGTGGTGAGTATTTTAGATCATGCATTTATGCTTGAGAATTGGCATGAAATTGTTGAATGGGAGTTGATTGGGAATGTCTTCTGTGTAGGCATTCTGGTTGTGTACATAGCTCGGAAAAGATATTGCAGTGGAGCTGCAGGAGAGGATTATACAGGTAACCTCTTGGTACTGGGTCTTGATCCCGTTACGTGTTCCACTGTGCCCGTTGAGGGTGATGGTAGGAAGTGTATGTAAGTAATATAGGATAACATGTTCATGCATATAGTATGTGTGTTGGTACATAGGATGTACCGTGTCTCTGGCCAGTAGACGTTTTGCCTTCGAGCGTTATGGACTTCCGCTGGATAGGTCTCCGAGAGGGAGTTCCAGTTGACCTGAGGTCGTGGTGTGTGATCCAGATAGGAGCACACTAGGAAGTCTCAGGTGGTTATGGATGGAGGGTGCCTTGGTTTGATGTTCTGGGAACACGCCATGGTTTGAAACCCGTAGGCTTATATGTCGAGCCAATAGGATGGACGTTGCGTGGTTTTGGCATTGACCATTCCAGCTTCATCGTATTTTGTATCCCCATGCTCCCTTATTTCTCTAAATCTTTTGCTTTATCCCATTTTCGGATGTTGTGTTATGTAATTTATATGCATCAAAGTGAGCCATTGAGCGGATTATTCTCCAGAACCTCTAGGTTACTAAGATATATTCGTATATCTCACCTCGCTTTGGGAACTTTATTTCAGGAGGTAGCAGTGGAGTCGAAGCGGCGGGCAAGAAGCTCGTATGGTGATTAGACATAGGATTTGCTATTTTGCATTTTATTGGCCATTGGGCCTAGGCTAGACTTAGCTCATGAACAATGCATGTGATTAGGATTGGGGTATCATTTTGTTCATGATTTATTTTGCCTAAGTTTAGTCTTGATTTATCATGTTATTTTGGAGCATTTATTATGTTGTATTTGAAGATTATGGTTTGTAAAGTGTAATACGTCATTTGGAAGATTTGTAATTTATACATGAAAACTTGTTGTAATATGGAAGCATGTAATATGATGAAAGGGAAATAGGCCTATTCTAGGATTGTTTTATGTTTCATGATTGTAAAGAATGCATGCAAATGGATTATTGTGATTGAAATATGTTAAGTTTGAAATTAAAAGAAAGTGATGGGAATTGAGTAATTTGATAAAAACCGTGATGGGTTGTAAGAGCCCCAAGGCATTACTGGTCCTTGTGTGTGCCACCCAATGATTATTAGGTACAAATTGAGGTCATAGAACACTTTTGCAGATTTGGGGATTTTTGGAAAAAACAAAGGAAACTCTAGCGAATTTTCTAGAAATTGGCAGAATTTAGGCGAACTTTGGGAGAGCATATCTCCCTCCAAAGAGGTCCGATAGGGAAGTTCCATATGCCATTTTGAATCTTGAGATGTCCTCTATCTTGTGGTAAAATTTGGGATTTTTATAGGTTGGGCGTTAGCCTGTAAGAGGCAAAGAACACGGACTGCCCTGTTAGCTCCTGCACATGGGGCTGATCTGGACCAAGTTTGGGAAAATTATTCCCTCTTCGTTTCTTGGTCGAATTAGGTGTATGATATGTCAAATTGAATCTTGATGTATCTACTTTCTTGTATAAAAATTCGAGAGAAAATTGTTGGGTGGATTTTCCAGAATGTTTGATTGAGTTAAGGCTGTTTGGAGCTATTTTGGGGTTCGCTGGCAGATTTGCTTGTTCAACTTCAAACGGTGAAATACGGAGCAAACGAAAACTTCATGACTCGTGTGATAGCTTCCTAGAAAGTTCATTAAGTGTAGAATAACATATCAATAGATGAGAGGTTTGCGCCATGCAGTTTGTCCGCGATAATTCAAAGACTGGACCATGTTCGGATAGGTAGAAAACGTAAAAGTGAGAAATTAGCTAAGTGGGTTTATGGGAACCTCTTAGTGACTTGAGGGAAGTAATATATGTTACAAAAATAGTTTAAATAATTATTCCGCGAAGAGTTTACAGTTACGGTCGCAGCATTTATTTATTAACCTTTTTATTGTTTTAAATGTTCGCGCAATAAACGGAAAAAGTTTACTCGCATTTTTTATAAATGAATTGTTGTGATTATAACTGCGTTTAATATCATAATTAATGTTAACAATACCGGTGTACAACGAGCTGTTACACCATGTCACTTAAGTGGCCTTTGTCCTTTAGTAGGACCCAGTGTAATTTTTAACTAAACTGTCGTTAAATTTTTACCCGGAAACTCCCAAGACACTAACATTAAGTACTTAACATTAATTTTGTCTAATTATCATGTTCATAACTTAAATTTGATTAATAGATCACAGATCCTCTAACCATTGTTTAATTACACTGTAGTCTTTACCGGTGTTTTTAACTGTACTCAGATTTCGTAATCTTCTTAACTTTAACATTTTTGGTCTAATTATAAGTTGTTAGGTATATATTGGTCTTTATTTCTATTTTCTCATCTTTTTCCCGTTCCGGGATTCTACCGGTTGCTTCTACAACAGTACAAAATACCCGTCAGAAGTGACTTTTCTAAAATACCCCAATATGGGTATCAATCTTCATTAAATCATATCCTAACCTTATTCATGATGTTTATATCATTAGATTAGCTCTCTAACTTAGATTTGCTAGATTGGAGCTGTTCTACAGACTGTTACTGTGTCAAAAGTCAAAATTAACAGATGAAAATTTACCTGTGTAGAATACCCTCAATATGGGTATCAAAATTCTTAGAATTTCATCATCATTCCATTTATGACCATAAGGTCCTCATCATAACCCTCTAATTTAAAAATCATATAATTAGGGTTATTATACTTCTAGTACCTCATAGAAACACACATTAAATGAAACAATGAAAACATTCAATATTTTGAGAATATAAAAAGTAATAAACTAATACTCTAGTTGTAGTAATTAAAATAATAATTAGGATAAGAATAATTTGTAGGAAAGAGTTTTGTATTAAAGGCAAGCCTTATTTCATATTTTTCTTCCTGAGTTTAAAATTATTACTGTTAGGTTGATGATTAAAAAAACACTCAAATTGCATCAATTATTTTTTTCCTTTTTCATTTGATTATATAGATTATTCCGTGAGTTTTTTAAGAAAAACTAGGATTAATTTGTATTCACTTTAATTTTATAAATGAAATATCAGAAAAATATCAATATACACATCATATTTTTTTTTTTTGATAAACACAAGGGGATTAAATCCCAGCAAACAAGCAACCAAAAAATAAACTAATAAGGAAGAGTAACTAAACGCTCTCTTCCCACAGACGCAAGGTCCGCCAAAAAAAAGCAAAATTCCACCAGGAGGTTCTTCAAAGAGATCTGATCAACGTGCTCCGCTGAGTTTAACAAGTAGTTTGCCAAGCACACATATTCCCTTGTTAGTTTGCCATCATATTAAACTTAGGAATAAGTGAACCAAAAAACGTAGTTTGCCATCATATTCCCTTGTTACTTAAGAAAGGGAAACATAAAATAAGGAATTGCATTTAAAAGTTTTAAGATATTCTTTTAAATCATCCTACTTCACAGAAACACATATTAAATGAATCATTAAATATCTTGATAATATAAAAATCAATAATCCAGTTTAGCAATTAGTATAACGATGATTTAAAATTATTTTTAGGGAAGACTTTTGTATTAAATGCGTACCTTATTTCATATTTCCTTTCCTAAGTTTAAGATTATTATTATTGGATTGATGAATAAAAGAATCACTGAAATGACATCAATTATTTCTTTCCTTTTTGATTTAATTATGTAGATTGCTTGTTGATATTTCTATGAAAATTTAGGATTAAATTGAATTCACATTAATTTTCTATCTAAATTATTAGAAAGTATCAATAACAATTATCTTAAACTTGAGTAGCAAGTGAACCAAAAAACAACTTGAGAAAGGAAACATAAAATAAGGAGTTGCATTTAAGAGTTTTAACATATTCTCGTAAATCATCTTTCTAATACTTCATGGAAATATATATTAAATAAAACATTAAATGCGTTCAATATTTTAAGAATATAAAATGTAATAAACCAATAAACTATTGAAGAAAATTAGTATAATTTTAAATTGTGACTAAGCCTCGACACGGGATTAGGCCCACAACCGACTCAAAATTTTGAAGCTTGTGGCAATACTCTAGGGCTGACTCACCTCAAAGAAATAATTATGGTTGGTAGATCTTATTTCAAAAATTAGTTTGTATTCACTTCATAATGCACTAAAAACATGTAATTAAGTAATAAATGTCTAGTGAATTACGATGTTAAAATTACGCTAATGTGATATATCATATGAACACTTTTAAAATGTTTTCAGAAACTGTTGTGAAAAAAGTTATTCGTATTTTTTACAAGACGTTTTATTAATCTTTAAATAAGAATTTTCGTTGTGTACGCTATAATATCATGTTGTTAACAACCGGAGTACTACATGGTGTTACAACTTTTGTATTAAATGCATACCTTATTTCGTATTTTCCTTCCCCAAGTTTGAGATTATTATTATTGGGCTGATGATTAAACAAACACTGAAATAACGTCAATTTTTTTTTAATTGTGTAGATTGTTTGTTGATATTTCTTATAGTATTTAGGATTAAATTTTAATCACTTTAATTTTCTAACTAAAATATTAGAAAGTGTCAACATAACAATTACATTAAACTCTAAGAGTAAGTAAACCAAAAAAACAACTTGAAAAAGAAAAACATAAAATAACGAGTTTTGTTTATGAGCTTCAACATATTCTCAAAAATCATCCTTCTAGTACATCATGGAAACATATATTAAATGAAACATTGAATACATTCAATATTTTGAGAATATAAAATGTAATAAACCAATACTCTATTGAAGACAAATTATTATAATTTTAAATTGTGACTAAGCCCCGACACGGGATTCGGCCCACAGCCGACTCAAAAATTTGAAGCTTGTGGCAATATCATTGGGGCTGACTCTCCTCAAAGAGATAATTATGGCGGGTATACCTTATTTCAAAGATTAATTTGTATTCACTTTAATTTTCTAACTAAAATACTAGAAAGTTTCAATATATCAATCATATTAATATTGAGGAGTAAGTGAACCAAAAAACAACTTGAGAACGGAAAACATAAAATAAGGAGTTGCATTTAAGAGTTTTAACACATTCTTGTAAATCATCCTTATAATACTCCATGGAAACATGTATTAAATGAAGGGTGTTATAATAGTTATATTGTAGGAATAGTGATTGTGTTATGTTATAGAGATTCATTTTGCGTGCCGGAGTTTTTTTCTACGGGCCCACAAAATGTTGTGTGTGTAGGAAAGTTGTTGTGATCATGTTAAATGATAGATGATAAACCCTTAAATGAAACATTGAATACATTCAATATCTTGAGAATATAAAACGTAATAAACCAATACTTTATTGAAGACAAAATATTATAATTTTAAACTGTGACTAAGCCCTAACACGAGATTCGATTCACATCCGACTCAAAAATTTGAAGCTTGTGGCAATACCCTAGGGGCTGACTCTCCTCAAAGTGATAATTATGGTTGGTATATCTTATTTCATAGATTAATTTATATTCACTTTAATTTTCTTAACTAAAATACTAGAAAGTTTCAATATATCAATCATATAAAAATTGAGGAGTATAAGTGAACCAAAAAACAACTTGAGAATGGAAAACATAAAATAAGGAGTTGCATTTAAGAGTTTTAACATATTCTCGCAAATCATCCTTATAGTACTTCATGAAAACATATATTAAATAAAACATTGAATACATTCAATATTTTGATAATATAAAATGTAATAAACCTATACTCTAATTATCAATATAACGATCATATTAAACTTGACGAGTAAGTGAACCAAAAAAACTACTTGAGAAAAGGAAACATAAAATAAGGAATCACATTTAAAAGTTTTAACATATTATTTTAAATCATCCTACTTCATAGAAACACATATTAAATGAAACATTAAATACATTCAATATTTTGATAATATAAAAAGTAATAAACAAATATAGGAATTAGTATAGCGAGGATTTAAAATTATTTTTAGGGAAGAATTTTGTATTAAATGCACACCTTATTTCATATTTTCCTTCCCCAAGTTTAAGATTATTATTATTGTATTGATGATTAAAAAAACTGTGAAATAGCATCAATTTTTTTATTTAATTATATAGATTGTTTTGTTTATATTTCTTACAGAATTTAGGATTACATTTTAATCACTTTAATTTTCTAACTAAAACATCAGAAAGTATCAACATAACAATTATATTAAACTTTAAGAGTAAGTGAACCAAAAAACAACTTGGAAAAGAAACACATAAAATAAGGAATTGCATTTATCAGTTTTAACATATTCTTATATTTCATCCTTCTTGTACTTCATAGAAACATATATTAAACGAAACATTGAATACATTATACATTATGTAAATATAAAACATAATAAACCAATACTCTATTATTTAAAAATTTATATAATTCTTTAACTATGACTAACTTCCAACTCGGGATTAGACCCCATAGTTCACTTAAAGGGATGAGGCTTGTGAGAATATTGGGGGACTGACTCACCCCAAGGAGGAAATTATGATATACCTTATTTCAAAGATTAATTTGTATTCACTTTAATTTTCTAGCTAAAATATTAGAAAGTTTCAATATAACAATCATATTAAACTTGAAGAGTAAGTTAACCAAAAAAAACAACTTGAGAAAGGAAAACATAAAATAAGGAGTTGCATTTAAGAGTTGTAACATATTCTCGTAAATCATCCTTCTAGTACTTCATCGAAACATATATTAAATGAAACAAAGAAAATGTTCAATATTTTGAGAATATAAAATGTAATAAACAAATACTCTACTAAAGACAAATTAGTATAATTCCAAATTGTGACTAAGCCCCGACTCGGGATTAGACCCATAGCTGACTCGAAGATTTGAAATTTGTGGGGATACCATGTGGCTAACTTTCTTGAAAGAGGTAATTAGGGTTGATATATCTTATTTCAAAGATTAATTTGTATTCACTTTAATTTTCTAACTAAAATATTAGAATTTTTCAATATAACAATCGTATTAAACTTGAGGAGTAAGTGAAACAAAAAACAACTTGAGAAAGGAAAACATAAAATAAGGAGTTGCATTTAAGAGTTTTAACACATTCTCGTAAATCATCCTTCCAGTACTTCATGGAAGCATATATTAAATGAAATATTCAATACGTTCCTTATTTTAGTATAAGATTATTATTATTGGGTTGATGATTGAAAAAAAAAACACTAAAATGACATCAATCATTTATTTTCTTTGTGATTTAATTATATAGATTGTTTGTTGATATTTCTAAGAGAATTTAGGATAAAATTATATTCACTATTAGCAACTGATGCATTCCTGCAGCTGATGTGTTCGTTTGTATCATACATTTGCTGCACTGGATCTCTTCCCAAGTCTGTTTGTAGTTGTTAGAGATTGTTAGAGGTTGTTAGAGTTAGTTAGAGGTTGTTAGTGTTTGGTTAGTGGCTTCGGTTATGCAGTAGGGTTGTGACTGCAAGGTATTCATGTATATATACCTTGCCTTGCTTGTGTCTTGCATCGATCAATCATTTTTTCATCATAAAACTTCAGTATGAACTCTTCCTCTTCTTTCTTCTCCATCTGCAAGAGTTTCTTTATGGTATCAGAGCCTTCTCCTTGAAGGCCTGAATCATATAGAACGCTGTCATGTCTTCCGCCACAGCTCCTGTTACACCAGATTCGAATCAGAGGTCAACAACGAATCAAACTACAAGCATGGAGAATCGAGCAACAGAGATTAAAGCTCCACAGCTGTTCAACCAACAAATCACAGTAAAGCTAACCGAAGAGAATTATCTTTTCTGGAATCAAATTGTTGAGCCAATCATCACCTCTCACCAAATGCATCGTTTTCTAGTCAATCCTAAAATACCTCTTCAATTTCTGTCGCAAGAAGATCTGTTAAATGGAATTCAGAATCCAGAATATGTGGATTGGATCACACAAGACTCAATGCTTTTGTCATGGCTTTTATCAACTATTTCTGAATCAGTAGTCAATGAAATTCTTGGAGTAAAACATTCCTACGAAGCATGGAACAAAATACACAGACTCTTTCAAGGTATGATGAAGTCAAAAGCTAGATTACTTCGATCTGAACTTCACTCAATCAAAAAAGGTTCTAAGACAGCAAAGGAATTTCTCTCACGTATCAAAGGTATTTGTGATTCTCTCAAAGCTATAGGTAGTCCTTTGAGTGATGAGGAACGAACAGATATCATTCTTGGAGGACTACCAGGAGAATATGTAGCTTTTATTGCAACTGTCAATGCTAGAGAAAATCCTTACACCATTGAAGATCTAGGAATTCAACTCCTTACACATGAGCAGATCTTAGCAAAACAATCAGAATCTTTGATTTCAGAGAATGCAACTGTCAATCTCACACTACAAAAGCACACGACAGACAAACAGGTTGATAATGATAACAGCAAAATCACTGAGGCTCAGTTTGCTTCTTCTCCACGCAATCAGGAACAAGTTACTGGATACAATTCTTCCAATCGATTCTATGCGTCTAACAGAGGAAGAGGACGATATGGTGCTCGTTTCAATCGAGGAAGAGGACGTGGAGAACGTTCAAACACTCAATGCCAGTTGTGTTACAAGTTTGGTCATGATGTTCATGCATGTTGGCATCGGTTTGATGAGAATTTTGTTCCTATGATTCAGCCAAACCATAAATCACAGTATTTTTCTCCTCAGTATACTCAATCTCAGAACAATCCTTCTCAACAGAATCGAGTTTTTCAGTACACTCGCAGTCAGAACAGTCCTTCTCAACCTCATGCCTTGATTGCTGCTCAGCCTGGAATCCTACCTACACCTGCAACTGATTCCACGCATGACTGGTATCCTGATTCTGGAGCCACACATCATGTTACTTCGAATCCTCTCAACCTTCTTCAAAGTCAGCAACTGAGTGGCACAGATCACATCATGATTGGAAATGGTCAAGGTTTAACTGTAACAGCTATTGGTTCTTCACTTGTTCCTTCTCCTTTACACACCAACACACACTTGCATCTTAAGAATCTGCTAGTTGTTCCTTCAATCATGAAAAATCTTGTCAGTGTGAGTAAGTTTGTTAAGGATAATTCTGTGTATTTTGGATTTCACCCTACTTTCTGTCTTGTGAAATCTCAGGAGTCTCATCAAGTTTTACTTGAAGGTCAAGTGGACTCTAGTGGTCTCTACAAGTTCACTGATTTTCATCTGCATCAAGGCCTCACTCGTGCCTCCCAGAATACTTCCCAACTGTTATATACTTCTCAGGATTCGTTGAGATCTACAGCCTCAACCTGTAACATTGTTTCTACACCTTCACCTTTACCAAAATGTAATAACCATCAACCAGATAATGATACATCTTCTGAGTTAGGTAGTTTCATGTTGTCTTTGTGGCATTGTCGTCTTGGACATCCACATAAGGATGCTCTAAAGTCTGTTCTTCATACTTGTAATATACCTGGTGTTAGCAGTAAAAGAATGGATCTCTTCTGTTCTGCATGTTGTGTTGGAAAAGCTCATCGGTTACCTTCTTCCTTATCCACTACCGTTTACTTTCAACCCTTTGAGTTGATATACAGTGATTTGTGGGGACTGCACCTATTAAATCAGTGATGGGGTATACTTACTACATATCCTTTGTTGATGCACATACTAGGTACACATGGATATATCCTCTCAAGTTAAAGTCTGAAGCTCTATCCACGTTTCAAAATTTTCATTCTCTCATCAAGACACAATTTAATTTACCTATTAAGTCTATTCAAACTGATTGGGGTGGTGAGTTTCGGTCTTTTAAACAATTTCTTCTTCTTCATGGTATTAACCATAGAGTAGCTTGTCCTCACACTCACCATCAAAATGGTGTGGTTGAGAGAAAGCATCGACATATTGTTGAGACAGGTTTGATAATGTTGTCTCATGCCTCTCTTCCATTAAAGTATTGGGACTATGCTTTTATTTCTGCTGTTTTTCTTATTAACAGGTTACCTACTGCAGCCTTGAATTTTGCTGTTCCTTTCACAAAATTGTATGACAAGCAACCCGATTACAAGTTTCTTAAAGTTTTTGGCTGTGCTTGTTTTCCTTTCCTTCGCCCTTTTAACAAACACAAATTAGAGTTTCGTTCTCAAGAGTGTCTATTCTTGGGGTATGCCACCAATCATAAAGGATATCTGTGCCAAACCCAAGATGGTCGTGTCTACATCTCCAAAGATGTGTTGTTTCATGAGAGCAAGTTTCCTTTTTCCTTGTGGAATGTCACCACCAGTTCTCAACCCCTTACCACTTCTCATGCTCTTCCTCTTTCTGTCTTACCTAGATACAATGTGCATCATTCTTCTTCTTCCACTCCCACTGCTGTCTCCTCACATGCACACCATTTCTCTCCTATTGACAATTCCTTCTTACAGACTTCTGTCTCAACACCACTTGCTTCCTCTACTTCAGCTTCCATATCCACTCCTGTCATGCCAGTTGCTACAGCTGCACCTTGTGTTTCGGCACATAGTCATTCCAACTCCACTATTCCTGCAGTGCAAATTGTTCCCTTTGCTTCCTCTTCTGATCAGTCCACTTCCATATCTCCTGTCTCCCACTCCTCTTCTACCTCATCCCCTTTGCCTTCTTCTTCCTCTGACTATCAACCATCAGTTTCTGTTCAATCTCCTTCTTCACCACATTCAGTCATCACACGGTCTAAAGCCTTAGCTCGGTCTCTTGTTCTTCTCACTCACATGGAACCTCTAACTGTTAAGCAAGCCTTGACCAGTCCTCCATGGATAGAGGCTATGCAAGCTGAGTTCCGAGCACTGCAATCTAACAACACCTGGTCCCTAGTCACTCTTCCTTCCCACAGGAAAGCCATTGGCTGCAAGTGGATATTCAAGATCAAAGAGAATCCTGATGGCACTGTCAATAGATACAAAGCACGTCTTGTTGCTAAGGGGTTTCATCAACAAGAAGGCTTTGATTACACAGAAACCTTCTCTCCTGTGGTTCGACCAGTGACAATTCGCATCATGCTTACCTTGGCTCTTACCTATGGCTGGCAGTTGAGACAATTGGATGTTAATAATGCTTTCCTCAATGGTGATTTAGTAGAGGATGTCTACATGACTCAGCCCCCAGGATTTGAGGTCACTGATCGTTCATTAGTTTGCAAACTTCATAAAGCTTTGTATGGTCTTAAACAAGCTCCAAGAGCTTGGTTTGATAAACTGAAAAATGCTCTTCATCAACTTGGCTTCAAAGGCAGTCGATGTGATCCTTCTTTGTTTACTCTTCATCGGAATCACAACTCCACTTATGTTTTAATCTATGTGGATGATATCATAGTTACAGGCAATGATGCTTCATACATTACTCAGTTGGTTACTGCATTGAATTCTAAGTTTGCTCTCAAAGATCTTGGTCACTTATCCTACTTCTTGGGGATTGAAGTCAAGCGACATCCTACTGGCTCTCTCTCTCTCTCTCAGTCAAAATATATCAGGGAACTGTTAGCTCGGGCTAATATGTCTGATGCCAAAAGCATGCCTTCTCCTATGAGTACCAGTTGCAAGTTAACCAAACATGGTTCACACTACTATGACAATCTGTTTCATTACAGGTCGATCGTTGGGGCTCTTCAATATGCAACAATCACACGTCCAGAGATCAGCTTTGATGTGAATAAAGTTTGTCAGTTTATGGCACAACCTTTGATTGATCATTGGAGTGCTGTTAAACGGATTTTGCGGTATCTTCAAGGCACCATCACATATGGGCTTCTGTTGCAACCTGTTCGTCCTTGCTCCAGCTTATCTCTCGTCGCTTATTGTGATGCAGATTGGGCAAGCGACATTGATAATCGTCGTTCTACTTCAGGTGCCTGTCTCTTCCTTGGACCTAATCTCGTTTCATGGTGGTCTAAAAAGCAAACTCTGGTTGCTCGGTCGTCCACTGAGGCTGAGTATCGCAGCCTGGCTCTTGCTGCCTCTGAAGTCTTGTGGGTTCAGTCACTTCTTCAAGAATTGCATGTTCCTATCACTGTTCCTCATATTTACTGTGACAATCTCAGCACTGTTGCCTTGTCTCATAATCCTGTGTTGCATTCCAGAACGAAACATATGGAACTAGATATTTTCTTTGTTAGAGAACGGGTTTTATCCAAGACTCTTCATGTATCTCATGTTCCCTCGTCAGCTCAACTTGCAGACACCCTCACCAAGCCTCTTTCTACTCCTCGCTTTACTGAGTTACGAGACAAACTCAGTGTTCACGATGTTGTCCAACCTCTCCACAGCTGAGTTTGCAGGGGGATATTAGCAACTGATGCATTCCTGCAGCTGATGTGTTCGTTTGTATCATACATTTGCTGCACTGGATCTCTTCCCAAGTCTGTTTGTAGTTGTTAGAGATTGTTAGAGGTTGTTAGAGTTAGTTAGAGGTTGTTAGTGTTTGGTTAGTGGCTTCGGTTATGCAGTAGGGTTGTGACTGCAAGGTATTCATGTATATATACCTTGCCTTGCTTGTGTTTTGCATCGATCAATCATTTTTTCATCATAAAACTTCAGTATGAACTCTTCCTCTTCTTTCTTCTCCATCTGCAAGAGTTTCTTTATTCACTTTAATTTTCTAACTAAAATATTAGAAATTTTCAATATAAAAATCATATTAAACTTGAGTAAGTGAACCAAAAAACAACTTGAGAAAGGAAAATATAAAATAAGAAGTTGCATTTAAGAGTTGTAAAATATTCTCGTAAATCATCCTTCTAGTACTTCATCGAAACATATATAAATGAAACAAAGAAAATGTTCAATATTTTGAGAATATAAAATGTAATAAACCAATACTCTATTGTTTAAAAATTAGTATCATTTGTAAATGTAAATAAGCCGCTCGGGATTAGGCTCATTGCCGATTCAAAAGTTGAAGCTTGTAGGTATGGTAGTTAAAATCCCAATTTAAATCTGCACTTTTATGATTTTTTTTTTAATCAAAATGATTTTATAAAATTCCAAACGTTTTTACATTTTTATGATTTTTTACGATTTTTTTTACGTTAGGATTTTACGTTTTACGATTTTTTATCTTCCTTCTATTTTAGGTAAAATCTCGATTTTAACTACCATGCTTGTAGGGATACTCGGGTGACTGACTCACCTGAAAGAGGTAATTAAGGTCGGTATAATAATTAGGATAATTCTTAGGGAAGATTTGGAATTATTTTTAGGAAATAATTTTGTATTAAATGCATGCCTTATTTCATATTTTCCTTCCCCAAGTTTAAGATTATTATTATTATTATCAAGTTGATTATTAAAATAAAAAACCCTGAAATGGCATCATTTTTTTTTCTTGTTGAGTTAATTATAAAGATTGTTAATTTGATGATTTTTTTTTTAAAGAATAAGGATTAATTTGTATTCACTTTAATTTTCTAATTAAAAAATTAGAAAGTATCAATATAACAATCGTATTAAACTTAATGAGTAAGTGAACAAAAAAAAACAACTTGAGAAAGGAAATTATAAAATAAGGAATTGCATTTAAGAGTTTTAACATATTCTGTAAATTATCCTTCTAGTACTTCATAGAAACATATAGTAAATGAAACATTCAATACATTCGACATTTCGAGAATATAAAACCTAATAAACCAATACTCTATTGCTTAAATATTAGTATGATTTCTAACCGTGACTAAGTCTCGACTCAAATATTTGAATCTTGTGGAGATACTTGTGGGGCTGACTCGCCTCAAAGAGATAATTAGGATCAGTGTACCTTATTTGAACGATTAATTTTTACTCACTTTAATCTTTTAACTAAAATATTAGAAAGTATCAATATAACAATCATATTAAACTTGAGGAGTAAGTGAGCCAAAAAAACTACTTGAGGAAGGGAAACATAAAATAAGGAGTTGCATTAAGAGTTTTAACATATTCTCATAAATCATCCTTCTAGTACTTCATGGAAACATGCATTAAATGAAACATTGAATACATTCAATATTTTGAGAATATAAAATGTAATAAACCAATACTCTATTGTTTAAAATTTAGTATAATTTCTACCTGTGACTAAGACTCGAATCGAGATCAGGCTCATAGCTGATTCAAAGAGTTGAAGCTTATGGGGATACACCGGGGCTGACTCACCTAAAAGAGATAATTAGGATAATTAGTAAGTCATATTTAGAATATTCGTATGAAATAGTTTTGTATTAAATGCATGCCTTATTTCATATTTTCCTTCCCCGAGTTTAATATTATTATTATCATCAAGTTGATGATTAAAATACAAAACACCGAAATGAAATCAATTTTTTTCTTGTTGAGTTAATTATATAGTTTATTTGATTAATTTTTTTTTAGAAGAATTAGAATTAATTTGGATTCACTTTAATTTTCTAACTAAAAAATTTTCGAATATATCAATATAACTATCATATTAAACTTGAGGAGTAAGTGAACCAAAAAACAACTTGAGAAAGAAAAACATAAATTAAGGAATAGCATTTAAGAGTTTTGACATATTATTCATATATAGACACACATTAAGTGAAACATTAAATACATTCAGTATTTCGATAACATATAAAGTAATAAACACTATTGTTTAGTAATTAGTATAATAATTAGGATAATTGGTAGGGAGGATTTATAATTAATTATAGAAAAGAGTTTTGTATTAAATGCATGCCTTATTTAATATTTTCCATCCCCATGTTCAAGATTATTAATAGGGATGTAAATAGGTTAGGCTAAGTCAACCTTTGACTTTAATATCGTAAGTCTGTGTAAAATATTTAGAGTCTACGCTAGCCTATTAGCCTAAAATGAAGCTTTGTTTGCAGGATTGACATGACATATTATAAAAAATAAAAAGCTTAACATAACCTATAAGGCCTTCTAGGCCTAAAAAGAGTCAAATCCCAAACTAAAATTAAAAAGACTAAATTTCTCATTCATTAAACAGTGTTTTTCAGCAAAAGTCCAGACTATAAAAATTCTCAACCATTTTTTTATTAAGATCACGGAGATCCTTCAATAATGTTCATAACAACACACGAGATAATATTTTTAGGAGCTTTATCTTTGCTCTTGTCAGGCTTAATCAATATATTATTTTATTAAGAATTAAAAGGGCAGCATGTTTATGGTCTAATTTTTAAATAATATTTTTTTTGTATATAAATAAATTTTTCTATTAACCTTCTTAGAGAATAATATAAATGATTAAAAAGGTCCTCACCCAACATAGAGATATAAAACCATTAATGTAACCTCACTCAATAGCTTAAGCTTTTGGGTTGAAGTGGTTCTTTACAAGCCTAAATCTACTTTATTTTCTAAATAGACTAAGAGTGTGTATGACAACCATTCTGTTCTTGACACTTTTTCTGAAAAGAAACAATTCTTTTCTATTTCTGTGTCTTGGAACAATTTCTGAGGAAAAAGATGTGTTTGATAACATATTCTTTTTTTATTCCGAGAATGAGAATTGCGTTTGATAACATAACAAATAATATAATAAAATATAATTCCTGTTAAGCATAAATCTTTTTCTGATTACACTTTCTTTTCTATATGGTGTGGTGGTGGCGGCGGCAGTAGCGACGTGGGGGTGGTAATAGTGGCGATGACGATGGTGGTGGTGGTGACGACAGTGGTGACTGCAGTGGTCGTGGCGATGGTGGTGTCGATGGCGGCGGTGGTGGTAATGATATGGTGGTGCTGGAGACAATAGTGACTGCGATGATGGTGGTGGTAGTTGGTGGTGGTGGTGATGGCAGTGGCTGCGATTGGTGGTGGCGGAAGTGGCATGGTGACGGTAGTGACAGTAGTGGCTGTAGCAGTAATGGCGGCGGCGACGATGGTAGTGGTGACACGATGGTGGTTATGTGGCAATGGGTGGAGGTGGTGGTGATGGTAGTGGTGACATCGGCACTGGTGGTACAAAGGCAACGTCGACAATGTTAGTGGTGGACGTGTCGAGATGACAGTGGTGGTGGAGACTAATTGAGAGAGACAAGTGTTTCTCATTTTGTTCTAGAGAACAAAAAAGCAAAAAAAAAAAATTGATTCTTTTTCTGTTCCCTAGCATAAAAATTAACTCGGTTCATCCCGGGAACAAAAAAGTAAACCGGTTTTATCAAACAAGTTTCCTATCCATTTTTGTTCCTGGGAGCAGAAATTAAAAAATAATTGATTCCAGGAAGGTTGTCATACACACTTAGATCAGACCTAAAGCAGGAAAAATTGTAGCCCTAATAAGCCTTGTGACCCATTTGTACTCTTAATTATTATTAGGTTAATGATTAAGAAAAAACACTGAAATGACATATATTATTTTTCTTGTTGTTGAGTTAATTATATAAATTGTTTGGTGAATTTTCTAAGAAAATTTAGCGTTAATTTGTATTCGCTTTAATTTTTTAACTAAAAAAATTAAAAAATATCAATATAAAAGTCATATTAAACTTGAGGAGTAAGTCAAAAAAACAAAAAAAACTTAAGAAAGGAGAACATAAGATAAGAATTGTATTTAAGAGTTTTAACATATTCTCATAAATGATCCTTCAAGTATTTCATAGAAACACAATAAATGAAACATTAAATACACTCAATATTTTGAGAATATAAAAAATAATTATAGCTTACTATGATGCACGGACACGGACACGGAACACGACACGACACGACACGCCGATACGTTAATTCTAAAATATGTCATTTCGAGATGTTGGGACTCGTTTTGATATTAAATAAAATTTTTAATATATATAATATAATTTATATTTAATACATATAAGAGTCTGTAATAAGTCATATAACCAGTCAAATATTTAAATTTGATAACATAAATATAAATATAAATTTTTTTTCATACTTTGGTAATTTTTTATATCAAATTTCATAACAGAAAAAAATTAATTTATAAATTATTTCTTTTATATTTAGTTAAAAAATAAAATTAAGATTAAAAAGAAAAACGTGTCCGAACGATGACTGCGTGTCCGAAAAAGTTGACTGCGTGTCGGATCATATCTAAGCATTGACCGTGTGTCCCCAAATGTTGACTACATGTTTAACGCGTGTCCGAACGTGTCGGAAAGTGTCCGTGTCGGACACGTGTCCGAGAAGCAAATTTTTTAAAAAATTGAGTGTCTGTGCTTTAGAGATAGCTTAGTAAGTAGTATCATAACTTTTCACCAAAAAAAAGTAGTATCATAACTCGGATAATTGGTAGCGAGGATTTAGAACTATTTTTAAGAAAGAGTTTTTTATTTATTTATTAAATACATGTCGTATTTTATATTTTCCTTCTCCAAGTTTTAGATTATTATTAGGATGAAATTTTCAAAAAATTAAAAAGTTTTTAAATGGCATCGATTTTTTTTTTCTTGTTGAGTTAATTATAAAGATTGTTTAATGAATTTTCTAAGAAGATTTAAAATTATTTTATATTCCCTTTAATCTTCTAATAAAAAAATTCATTCAAATACACTATACTATAACGTATTCAAAAGGTACTTGAACTTTCCCAAAAACAAAAAAACAAAAAAAAACAAAAAGTGTTTATCTTCTAAATGGCATAATTTATATCCTTTCACTCTCACAAAGAGGTGGGACCCACACCTTTATTTTTTTTCGTCAACTCTCTCTCCTCCTTTGTCTATCTCTTTCTCTCTTAAAATGACACAATTTTACATACTTTAAAGTGACACACACTTTACCAAAAAAATAATGAATTTTATTAATGTTATGTTACATGATTTAAGTGTTGTTTTTAACACACAAAAAAAAAAAAGGAGAGAGAAAGTGGAATGACGAAGGAAAAAGAAAAATGAAAAATATGTGGACATCACCTCTTTAATATGTGTAGGAAAGTGATGTTATATCATGTTACATGATAAACATAAAACCCAAAAATAATACTTAACTCTTTTGAATAAAAAATCCAATTGAACGGTTACTCTCTTAGCATTGTTTAAAGAACAATGAGTTTAAAATTCACGAGGATGATATATCAAAAAAAAAAATTCACGAGGATGAGACTAGTAGTAGCACTAACTCCTATGTGATAAATCATAACCGAGTAGAAGAAGTAACAAAAAGCCATTAAAAAATAAAAAAATTCAAGAAAAACTGCCAGTGCTAAACGTGGTACACATAAGAGAGAAAACTTTAACGGGTACTTGCTTTTCAATTGAACGCGCATAGCTAGTTCTTCTGCTGCATACATACACAGATTTGGTGTGATGTACCGTACACGCTTTGTGAAAAACCATGACCCCACTTAGTAAAAAAATAATAAAAAATAAAATAAAAAGGAAAAACCATCACTTATATACCGTAAGTCAATAAGGATTATCTCATATTGGAGTTATGATTCTTCCTTATTTTCCTCCCTTCTATTTTTGTCTCTGTCTACATCTATGTCTCTCTCTCTTACACTCACATTTATGACACACTGCATGTCTTGCTACTATAAATCAAAGCACCTGTTTCACCCAGAGAGCAGAGTCTCATCTTCACATAAAGCAAAGGTCTTTTGGGTGTGACATCCATGGAGATGGATCCGATCATAAGCTTTGGTGAAGATGGGAACATCAAAGTGCCTGTTGGGTATAGCTTTGATCCCGCAGATGATCATCTTGTCAATTACTACTTGAAGATGAAGGTTTTTGATGAACCATTCCCTGTTGAAATCATTCATGAGTTTGATGTTTTTCAGAGTGAGCCATGGGGACTCCCAGGAGGTTAGTAGAAAAAAAAAAAAAAAAAATTTTTTTTTTTTTTAGTGATTCTTTAACCCTTTAGTCTTTTCTAGCCATTGTCAATAAAAAGTTTCAATTTTTCCATGTCCCATGAAATTTTTATGTACTGTTGAATTGAACCAAAATGCTCTCATTTGTGTTTTGTTCTTTGTAGGTGGAAAGGCTTTCAATGATCACAAGTTTTTCTTCTACTACACCAAAGGGAATGTGAAAGGAAACAATGACAAGAGAGCTGCAGAATCTGGCCTTTGGAGAGCAGTGGGGAAAGGCAAATACATTGTTCTCTCTGGGAACAAAGACCTGATTGGGAAGAGGAACAAACTGATTTTCTGGGAAGGAAAAGGAAACAAGCTTATCAAAACAAAATGGGTTATGCATGAGTTCCGCCTTGAATCACTTGCTAATCCATATCAGGTAAAGAATAGAACAGTGTTGTTCATTATGAGTATGGTGTCAAGTTTTGCATTCTTTTTTGTCTTATTTATCAGAATCTGATCACTGAATTTTGAACTCAAATATTAATGTAGGTGTCAAATTGGGCTTTGTATCGCATATTTGAGAAGAAGGATGCTGAAAAGGCAAAGAAGGAGAATGGAGACAATGAGGAGCCTTCTAACAATGCTGAAGTTGAGAAACCAAGTTTCATGGATTTCACTGAGGAGAGTGGGAGTGACTTTGTTCCTCCTTCTTCACCTCTTTCCCCATGAACCCATGTTTAAGTGAAGCCTAAAGTTAGACTAGGTGTTGCATTAGAGCTTCATTAGTATAGGAAAATCATTAGGAAGCCTTATGTAACCCAGGCAACTTTTTATGTTTTCTTCTAGTTTGCAGTGAATGAAAAGCTGTATAGGGACTTTGCTTTTGTGTTTAGGACTCTAAGAATTTGGGAATAAAAGTAGCTCTTTATGAATACTTAGTCTCTTCACTGACATGTTTTAATGGTATTTTCAAAGGGTTTTATAAAAACTCTTATAACGAAAAGCTCTTTTTTTATAATGAAAAAAAAAACTAAAAACTAAAAGCTCCTATGAGGAATTTTTCTTTCCGCTGCTATCTGTTTTTCTTGAATTGTATGCTATCTTAAAAAATGAAGAGTGATAAAGATGGAAAGAGAGATAATTTTCTTAAAATATGTGTTTTTAAGTAATTTTTAAGCTAAATTTTTTTATGTAATTTCCAAATAGCTTTTAGCTTATTTTTTTAAGCTCATTTTTTAGCTTTAATTTATAAGTAGCTTCTAATTTAAAAATAAGATGGGAATTATAAAACTCATTTTCAAATTGTGGATAATTATTGTGAGGTGAAATAATCGTCGTTCTGAATAATGCTGATTGTTGCTCAGAATTTAAGCTTTATTTGTCAAAAGACAAATGATTTTTGTGGGACAAAAAACGATCCTAAGTGTGATAAAAATAAAACAAAGAATACATACAAAAGGGAAGCATCCGAAGAAAGTAGAGAAGAGGTTCTGTAATTATCTAATCATGACCTTTATGAAAATGAGTGATACCCTATGGGTAAAACACACAAGCATCACCACACAAGGATGTTAGTGCCCAAGTTTTTGCGGGCATCAGCACATGGATTTGATTCATATCCTTGTTTCAATAGAACTCAATGCTCCATTTATGAAATTCTTTCTTTCACGTCAAAAAAGAAATAAATAAATAAATATTCTTCTTGGTAAAAGTAAGGATAAAAAGGAAAGTATATTTTGGCAATCGTTAAGAGTATATATGGTTCAAGGAATAAACAAAAGGGTTCTATTGTACCCCAAACAAGTTTAATATCATTTGTGTCTTATTAAGATGCAAGCGAAGCAAATCTTGTTTTTATAGTTTACTTAAAAAATGATTGATAGTCCCTTTGGTCTCTTAAAAATTAAAACCTATTGATTTTTGTCAATATCTAGTTTCTCTCTTCTCTACCAGACAAGCCAATATTTTTCTCCTAGATGCAATGTCATGAAAAATATTCGACATGATAAGAATATTTGAATTATAAAACTTAGCGTTGGTCGAGTTAGTATGGGGGAACAAGGCACGAAAGGAAAAACTTAGTGTTGGTTAAGTAAGCTAAGTGAAGAAGGCACAAAATATTCCAATAATGATTCTTCCAGGCTCAGATATAACGCAACCCCCGCATTGTTGTTGAGAATAAGATTCTTGCCAATAATGCCTAAGCTGTTAACGATTAAGAAATATTTGTGTAGATAAAACCATAAATTATAACAATCATGACAATATTAATCCATACACTCAATACCAAAAATATATAGTAACATATATAATTAGATTTGGGAATATTACAAATATCATCAACTTCTTTTAAATTGAATCCCATTCCTCAGTTGAGTGGTGCTGGACCGCTTTAGATTTTTTTTTTAATGGTTGTCAACAAATCAGGCATTCTTTATCATCAAAATTAAGAGAGAGGATATTCTAACTACCAAAAATTCTTACTATTAACTTAGTACCCATCACTTCACCATTGAATCAAAAAGAGAGAATGTTACAAAAAAATTGAAGAGAGAGAGAGAAAATATTAATCTAATAGTGATTAGATAGGTAGTAAGTTAATAGTAAAAAATTTTGGTAGTGAGAATATCTCTCCTCCAAAATTAAATAACCCTCTACATAACACTAGAGCTTATACAACAATAGTATCCAAAAAAAAAAAATGTTCAGTTAAAATTGAAATGATTAAATAATGGGATTTGCATTTATCATTTAACATGATACAAAAAAAATTCTTACACACACAATATTTTATGAGGCCCGCACTTTTTGAAGAAAAAAACACGCAAAATGAATCTTTATAACATTACAGAATCACTTTTCCCGTAACTCTTAAATAATTACTTATACTGATACTTTGAAAATCGTGTCGAGACATAAGAGTCTAGAAGGGTTGTTGGTTCTCAATATGAACATGTAGACTGTGGTGGAAAGATAAGAATAGAACTGTGTTAAAAAGTAACTGAGAATAACCGCCGACCAGAGTTTCTTGCAGGAATGGTGTAGAATCATTATTATAGGGAAGTTTTTTTGTTTGCATCACATGTAAAATTTACAACGTCGCTGACATGTACTGTTGTAATTTAAGTTGCGAAGAATTTGCTGACTTTCCGGGCCAAAATTGACAATGAATCAGACCTACTTACTGTACCATATCTACAAAAGTTTCTTTTATACCCAAGTCAAGATTTGATGAACAGACAAAAAACATTGGAGGCGAGCTGATAATGACGTTGGAGTTTTCATTTTTTATTTATTTTTTTTAAAAAACATCTCATTCTAGAATTTGTTCAGTCATGGACACATCATAAGATGACTTGCATTCTTGAAAGGGGTCATCAGAAAAAGACTGCCACGCATAAGTATTTCCACGCTGAAGAATGAAGATAGTGTTCAATAAATTCAAGTTATTATAATATAGCACCAAATCCTACAAAGATTTTGAGTTCTTGTGCAACTTTAACTTAAGAATATACCTAACAATTCATGGATTACTCGGATTAGTCTGATTCAAATATTGTCGGACTTATTGTAATAGAAAGTTTTGTAAAAACCATTTTTTTTCATTCATAGTGCTCAGACTCGAGATATCTCTTAAAGGAAAATAAATTACTTACCACTTTAAGTTTAGTTACTATGCAATTTATGACGGTGTTGGTTTAACAATATTGGAATAATAATCCAATGACGAAAGAATGGCACTGAATGAAGGGCTTCTTTTGAGTTAAGCAGAAAGTAAATAAACAAACATCGATAATGTAATACATTATACCCTCGAATCCTGAGCAAAAAATCTCGAAACTGGGACCAAAATTATAAAAAAAAAAAACACCGACCATCATAAATTCTGAACACAAGCTTTCAAAGCAGCTTTATTCATTATACCAATACAAATAGGACTGCATAGAAGAATAGTTGAGATATAAAAAATCATTAACATAATCTCACTAACTTAAATTTTTAGGTTGAATTTTATTCTTTACATGGTATTAAAGCTTCCGTGTACCGGGTTCGATCCTCACCGCCCCCCACTTTCTTTCTAGTGGAATTTCTTTGTTCGCACAGGTAGGTGAGCCTGTGCATTGTCCACCCTTCAAGCCCAGTGGACTCTCGTGTGAGAAGGCGTGTTGAGATATATAAAACCATCAACATAGCCTCACCCAATAGCTTAAACTTTTGGGTTGAATTGGTTCTTTACAAGAATGAAATAGAAAAAGAGTTGAGAGATCAGTGTCTTCACTTACTAATAATAATACATTTTCTACACCACATTCTAGTCCCACGCACGGCCATTCTTATGATAACAATTACCACCCACCTTTTAGTATGCTAGCAGCTCCTTATGCCACTATATACATTGGTTTCTAAACCCAGTCAATTGATCTTACTGCACCCAAATAATTCACTCCACTCCCCAAGTCATACTTTATGTGCATTGGTGTGACTATGTGGGTGTTTTGAGGGAAACAGAAAGAAGTAAATTTTATGGAAAAGAGTAGGAATAATAATTAAATTTTGAAGTAATTAACTTGAACAATGGATAGGGGTGAAACTGATATCAATTGGCGTAGGAGGAAAGAAAAGATTCAACCCGAGGTAAAATGAGGAGCCCTATATGCAACAAAGTTTGATTGTAGGTTATTACATGTAGTGCTACAATGGCAAGAGAAAGAAAAAGAAATAGATTTTCTGATTGCCTGCTTATGTAAATGAAAGTATGATTTAGATAGGAAGATTTGCTCAATTGACTGATTTCTACCAAAATCCCCAAGAGAAGAGGCAAAAATAAAATCCATAAAGATAAAAGAGGAAGAGGATGAGGAGGTGGATAAGATATGAAGCTTTAGAATTCAGGAAAGGTTTAGAACACAATTTTTATGAGGTAATATTTCACCCAGTTTGGGACCCCTACTGAGCTAGGACTAACATCCAACCAAATCTGGGAGCAAACAATGTATATGCTTGGTTGGGGGCAAAAAATATATAATATATTTCATGTTTGGTTGTGTTTGGTTTCAACTGTACCTAAATCAGTATATATTTCTCTGTTTATAGCAGGCTAAATTGTGATTTTCCAACCTATTTGCTCACACTACATACTGACAAAAGACCAGCATACACATGCGCGCGAATGAAATTGTGAAGGTTGATGGCTATGTTAAATTTTTTCTGTCAATTCAGTATCACTAAGTTAAAGCTATAATGGTTTTCTTTGATATATAAGTTGGAAATGTTAACATTATTTTATAAATTTGAGCCCCTCTCATTTTGCATCTGTAATTTTGGTCCGACGGTGGTTGTGGTTAAGGGTTGGAGCGATTTGGTCTTCAAATGAGGATGGGTTTTTGGGTCACCGGTGGTGTGTGGTGGTGGCTGAGGATGTTGGTTGGAGTTTGTGGGTAAGGGTTGTGAAGAAGGAGATGGGACGGTGGTTGTGGGTAAGGGTTGTCGCCGGTGGTTATGGCAGGTTTAGAACACAATTTTTATGGGGTGGGACTGTGCTAATATTTCACCCAACTTTTTTTGGCATCTATATTTTACCTGCACCCAAGCATAAACTTTATAAAAGTAACCTAATTTTCCCATCAAATTTTTTCCCAAACAAACAACTTTTTTTTACATTTTTCTACCTATCTCACTTTCCAACCATTTCCCTATATATCACATTTCTCCATTATTCATAAAATTTCTCCTCAACCAAACGCCCCCTTCCTGCCACCCACCAGTATCATGGCATCACTGCCATAAAACCATTTTATTTGGAAACTATTGAGGATAAATTATTCTTAAAAAACTATCAGAACATCAAGAATCAAACCTTATAGCTTTGCGGGAACACAATTCAATCTTATTATTTGAGCTAACTTTCCCTAGCATTAGTTATTATTCATAAATGAATGATACAATTATGCTAGAGGACATATAAAATACAAAGTAGAGGCTCTAACAATATGAATATATAGTGAGACAATACAATATTAGTGAATTTATCCTCACTGGTTTTGCTCAAAATGGAATAAAGGTCAAAGAAGAAGATATCTCTAAACTAGGAAACCAATTGGTTTAACTTATACCAGTTATGCACTCACTCTCTTTGCAACTAAAAAGGGCTACATATATCCAGGGGAGAAAATTTCATTGGTGGGGAGCCCCTTCCGGTCCTTATTATGTTCCACCATTCATCAGCACAAAATAACCATTAACCATTTTCATTATTATCACCATTAAGCTAACAACAACATCACCAAACAGGCTTTGCCAGCACTATCGTCACTACCTCACCAGCTGTGAAGATCCTCACGGCATCTCTATCAGCATTTTGGTAGAAGGCTTAACATATTTGATATTTCTCCACTTGAAATCAGAAACGTGCTTCAAAATTTCATCATACCATTGTTAACAAGTCAAATACTAAGCATCACTCATAAACAAAACAAAACAAAAATAAAAGAATACAAACTACGTTTCTGAATTAATACCTAGGCAATGAGTGATTAACAGCTTCAATTGCTATGAAACGTAGATAGTAGATAGAAGATAATCAATCTACTATCACAGAATAATCTTTGTTTTTTCAGAAAACTTAATAATAATAAAATAATATACATCAAATTCATCATTCATTAAAATTTTCTTTTATTTTTTGTTTATTACATTTTTGTTGCAAAAATACTTGTAGTAAGCCATCCTGAGAAGAGAAGCAAAAGGTAAATTTAAATTTCTCCCCATACAGGAAAGTCATCATCTATACTTTTGTGTAATGTCTAAGGAGATTTTTTTAAATATAAAAAGCTAAATTTAATAAAGACAGGTGTAAAGGAAAAACTACGATAAAAAAAACAAGAAAATAAAAATTAAGAATAGAGATTGATGTTATTGTTATTTTTCCCTGAAAAAGGGAGAAGAAAGACTGAGAGAGAAAAAAACAGTCACAATAGTTTACTACTTAACTTTTATCAACCAAAATCAATATTAAGCAGTCCAAAAATTCACCATAGCAAAATAGGAAATGCACATTATCATGGTAAATAGTGCCATTGACATTTGAAGTTATTTTCCAATCAGACATGAAATGCTATGAATGACCACTTGTAATTACATGATTTAGCTTCATCCCTGTGGAGTTTTTTTCCCACCCTTTGAGCTAGCTTTTGGGGTGGTGTATCAGACATGAAATCTCTTAGCTATGAATGCCCAATGGGCTCTCGTGTGAGGGGGCGTGTGGAGTTTATAAGGCCTTGGGCACTCCCACCCTTTGAGCTAGCTTTTGGGGTGGTGTATCCCAAGGTTCTTTACAATCCCATTAGCTCTATGTAGAAATTTTAATTCAATTGAATATATTAACGGTATAACAAACCAAGCTACCAGACAATTCCATCAAGATGCAAATTATCTTCCAAGATTGAGCAATCTCAGAACTTCTATAATTTATACAGAAGTAATTAATACACTTTATACAGAAGAAATTACGAAACTACACTAACAAGACTAAATCTGAAGCACTTCCATAGTGTACCATCCTGCCTTATATTATTAGGAAAGCACTCTGTTTACACTTCAAAGCTATTTAGGCATACAAATAAAGGTCATCAAGATATTGCTCTTTCTTCTACTACCTCCGGTATTAGAATACATGTCATAAATATAAAAAATGGTAGGCTTTGTTTCAAGCCAAAACCAAAATCTAACTTGTTTTGGAGAATAAGATACCTTTCAATTCTCATTCTTTCATGTACTAAATTCACATTTGACAAAGTTGAGCTTTTGAAGAAAGTTGTACCAACTAAATTAGTACATCTTGCTACCAACATTTTCTTGATAAGACATTGAAAGAGAGATAATACTATCAAATCTATCTTTGGAAGCTAGGATTAGGGAAGAGAAAATGAGGGTAACTAAGCATTTATTCTTCATTAGTTAGTGCTTCTTAGAAAATGCATGCTTCCTATGGATGGTAGGATTAAAAGAAAGAAAGGGGGAAAAAAAATTGGTAGCTGTCACAATCATCATGCTTCCTATTTAACATTTTCTTTTTATTCATGACAAAGGCATAACTTAACATAAAACCAACATAATTTCTTGCACTTCCACTCGGATTTTAAGGTCATTTTGCTACATCTTTAACTTTTTTTTTTTTTAATTTTGTTCCTTCATGACTTAAAAGGGGCGAACCGAAGCAGTGGTAAAATTGTTCCTTCATGACAGAAAGGTCATGGGTTCGAATCCAGTAAACAGACTCTTTTCAATTATGTAAGGGTAAGGTTGCGTACAAGGATTTCCTCCACCCAAACTCGCTAGTCGGATTTAACGGGGAGTGCTTTTTTTTCTTTTTTTTCTTTTTTTTATTGTTTGGGGTAAAACGGCAGGAGAGTAGAGCAACCTCCTAATTCCAACATGCACCTAAACTCCAGTTCTTTGTTTTTATTTTCAATTTCTATCCTATCAAGTTCAAATTAATGACACAAATATCAAAGAATGAAGTAAAGTAAGCAAACTACAAAATCAACATAAAGATTTAAGTCATACTAACAAGGGCTTTGGTCAATAATACACTCAAAACATCAAGTTCAAATTGTTCACCACTAAATACTACTTACAGAGTGCAAATCTTTAAGGCACTAAAGACTATAAGAATAGCTACAAAAACTGAAAATGACATAACTGAGAACAAAATCAAAACTTTTTTGGTGGGTGTGATTCATTTTGACCAAAAGTTGTTGTCTTTGCAATCACTGAAGACGAAGAAGAGAAGGCTTACCGACCAAAGCAAAAGAAAGTCGCATGTCGGCGTTAACTTGTAAGATTGGTTTTGCTTCGAATTCCAGTTTCGAAAAACAACAATGCTTTCTGCAGAATGGTGCTTGTTCTCCATCAACATCAAACTTTGTCTCCCTAAATGCAAGTTCCATCCCCAAAACCAATACAAATACAAACTTCAAACAACAAAAAGCTTCGCTTCAACCCAGTAAAATGTTGTCATTCTCTTTTGGGGTTGGTATATGAACTAATTTAATGTTTTTAATTTTTCATACACTATCAAGTGATTTATAACTGAATTAAAATTGTATGGAATATGGATTGCTGTTGTAATGAAAGGTTTTATATTGCTAGAGTTGTATAATTCGTAAGTTATCAAACTCAAATTATCTAAATATATATAATTAAAATTATTTTATATTCATGATATATTAAACTTAACCCTTTTAATTTATTTAGGTTGTGCACAAGCACAACAATATTTCACAAAATAGTTTTATTTTATTTTATTTTTAGTTTTGGGAACAGAAATGATTGAAAATAATGTTTGATAAAATTATATTTACGGTAAAGTGTGTATCATTCTAAAAGATGTAAAGTTGTGTCATTTTAAGAGAGAGAAAGAGATAGATAAAGGAGGAGAGAGAGTTGACAAAAAAATAAAGGTGTGGATCCGCCTCTTTGTGAGAGTGAAAGAATATAAATTGTGTCATTTAAAATGATAAACGTTTTCCCAATTATTTATATTTCTGCTTCAGAAAATTAAACAAGATGACATGGTATATTATTTAGAGGAAGGATATTCTTATTAGCAAAATTTTCTACTACTAACTCACTACCTATCTAATAATCATTTAATCAACATTTTCTCTTTTTTCAAAAATTTTTTAGCATTCTCTCTCTTTGATCCAGCGGTGATTGCTGATTAGATAGGTAGTATCGTAAGTTACTAGTAGAAAATTTTGGTAGTAAGAATATATCCTTCCTCTATTATTTATTAAAGACTTACATCGTATAATATATTATTTATTAAATATAGAATATTTATTAAAAATATTATTTATTAAATATATTTTCTCTCTGGGAGTTAAAAAAAATGTATTATCAAATATATATTTTCCCAAAAAATTATTTCTAATCATAGAGATTATAAAAAAATATTTCTTTTTAAAAACAGTGAAAAAAATATAACATTTGTCATTCACTCCCCTAAATGCTAAAGCGTCAAAAAAAAGAAAAAAAAAATCACTATTCAATTTCATTGTTTTTTTTTTTTTTTGGTTACAATCAATTTCATTGTTTAAAAAGAACATAGATTAGGGCAAAAAAATTTATGGAATTATTGCAAAAATTATTTTCCGAATTTGCTTGTACCATCCACAAAAAAGTGATTTGAAAATTTATATTGAAAAAATATAATACAAAATTACTAGCGGTCAACATTCAATTGATTGAATTCCCATTTTAAATATTTTCATAGCATTTATGATTAAATGGTCACAATTTTGATTTTTATTGCACCATTTAAATAATTAAATATGTGTGATTCACTCTTCGAGCCTGTTTGGCACCTTTTTTTAAGTTAAAAGTTAATTTTAAGCTAAAGCTAAAAATAAAGCTACAAACTATTTGAAAATTATATAAAAAAATGGGATATGTTTGGCACAATTGCTACAATTTTATAATACAATGAGTTGCATCATCATATGTTATTATTTAAAAGTGAAACGCTGAATACAATTCTACAATACAATGAGTTGTGAAGTCTTGGTCAATAGATAGAAGGAGGAGGAGAGAGAAAGGGTGAGAGGCAGGAAGGAAAATGAAATGAATAAAAGGGTTTATTTTATACTACAAATCTCTACCGTTGGATGAGATTATAATCCAATGGTGTTTAAAGGGATAGACAAAGGTAGACAAATTAAGAGTAAGCAGAAAAATCTATCCCATAAAAATTTAGCTTAAAGGTTGTTCATTTAAAAAAAAAAACGCATATTTCAAAAAAAAAAATGATACAACTAGGAAAAGCTCCTCGTAGGAGCTTTTGACTTTTGACTTTTTTTTATTATAAAAAAAAGCTCTTTTATTAGTAGAGCTTTTGTAAAAATCTGCTTGGTCTATCTTCTACTTATAAGGAGAAAATAAGATAAAAAAAATCCTCTCAAACAAGCATGATATCTAACAACTTAATTTTTTAGGTTTCAATTAATTATTCACATCATTGCCAAAATTAAAACAACAAGGGCTGTCTAATTTATTTTTTAAAAAAATAAAGACAAAATGGCTAAAATTTGATATTAAAGCTGAATTAGCTATTAAATTTTAATAGCTAATATGTATCTGAGAGATCATTAATGCCAAATGAAAAATTTTCATATGTCGTAAGTTGTGATCGTAAAGCTCTTAGGGGTGTTCGGTACAAGAATTTATTTTATATTTTGGGGAAATTAACATTGTGAATCCTATTTATCCACATTTGGTATTAGAGTTGGGAAAATGTTTCCGCAAATTTTATTATTATGGGATTTTGTGAACATTTTTTAAGGCAAAATGTCATACAAGGATGGGGTGGTATTGGTTTCTCTTTTATCAATCTCAACTTTGTGTTTAGCCACTTAGTATGTACTCTCAATTTCATTTGGCATCAAAGAACTAGGTTGCCTTTAAATAATGGCTGTATAGAATTATGGAGGTCATAGATGGCGGGGCTGCGATGGCAAGGTACGTGGATTTGCTCCTAAGGAGGACGAACAACTACATCAATTGACCTGAGAGACTTAGAAAATGAGGATATCATAAGTCTAATCCATGATTCAAAGTGACAACTTATGCATGCGCAAAGCAGGCGAATCCAAGATTTCGAGCAAAGACTTATGCGCAGACAAAATTGAACGTTCAATCTAAAGAACGAATGGAATCAGAGGATGCACATGATACTAAAGAGGGAGACATCAATCTTTTGGGGATTCTAACCCAAGGACGAAATTGGAGAATACGACTAGGAAATCAGTCTACTTTTCAAGGTGGCAAGATGATGATCAAGATTCTTGACATTTCATTTTATGATGATAGTCCCATATATGATGACTGCAATGGAAAATGAGGTTTTGATAATGATCCAATCTATCTGATGGAGAGCAAGATAATATCTTGTTAGAAAGTTAATTGAGTCTAGATTAACATACTAAAAGATGAGAAGGTTATAGAAAGTGGGTTGCGCACAGTGACTAGAAAATAGAAGCATGTACAATTATAGGAAAACCATAAAAGTGAGATTTAGGCTAAGTGGATTTACGGGAACCCCCTAGTAACTTATAATAATCATATATATGTCTTGTATGAGTTGAAAATAATCTAAGTTACCTTTGTGATCCTAGAGTGTGATTCTAAGATTATGTAAGGTGCTTAAACTATGTGGTTGATTGTGTAACAAGTGAACACTTCATAATGCACTAAAAACATGTAATTAAGTAATAAATGGTCTAGACTTGTAATGGGCATATTATTGTCACGTGAGTATGGAAAGTGGAATCATTAAATGATTAAGTCTTGTATATGACTTGATTAATTAATATGTAATTAATGATGTGAATGGTTCCTACTCTGCGTGTGCCTAGAGAACCTTGCACTTGAGGATCTTATTGGAGCATACGTATTATATTGGAGTGTGAGCTTGTGCTAAGCTCCTTGAGGTAAGCTTTTGGTTTTAGTTGCTCCTCTCTCTTGTGGCCCCACCATAATGGTGGGCATTATGGTTGAATTGTATGAAAGTATGTGATATGTGGTATATGTGCATTCATTCACATTCATATAGATATTATATTATTCTTGATGTTTTGATGATGCACTGATGATGTATGGTATAAGGTTCTTGGCCAGTGAATATGTATGTAGGCTGCCTATGGCTTGACCGTGAGAGTTATTTCATACAACGATTTGTCTTGACTGTCTATGGCTTGACCCTAGGAGTCACACTAGGCATGTTGGACATGTCAGTTAGCTATTCTTGAGAAAGCCCTCGAAAAGTTAACCAGAGTATGATGCTATGTTTATGCTGTATGTTTGTATATATGCTTTATATCTGACTTGTTCTAAGAACCCGCAACGTTAAATTAGGAATTTAAATAATTTAATTGCGAGTTTAGGAAATAATTCCATAAATGAATTTGGATAAATATAGAAAGATTAGAATAATTATCGAGAAGGTCAATTAACGCTTAAATCGTATTTCTGATGAAAAGTGTGGATATCAGTTCTACTTCACCGTATAAATGCGTACCAACAAAGTATTCCAAAAATTTATAATAATAATATAAATATTCCTAGAAAAATATCTAGGTCAAGGATATCAAGTATGGAGTAAGAATAATGAGCGGTGACGTCAGAACTAACACCGGCTATGTGTAAAACGCGTACAGGTAAAGTGTCTCGAAAAATTAATGTAAAAGTATCTTAATTCCTAGAAAAATATCTAGGTTAAGAATATGAAATTTTAAAATTAAACGAAGAGCGAAACTAATTAAACTAATATTGTTGGTTTAAGTGTGTGCTCTTATAAATAGCTAAGTGACACACAACCCTAGGCATTTTATGAAACCCTTATTGATGCACTCTCACCTCCTCTCATGGCAGAAAATTCCTCTCCTCTCTAAGGTTTCTTCATTCTTTCAAGAACCAAGCATGAACATCCATCAATAGTTAACCTTTTATCACTATACCATAGATACAACCTAGAATCTTGAGTTTTAGAGAGAAAACATCATATTGAGTGATTTTTGTTTCTGTCATATGGAGTAAAAGTGGGATCTTTCCATTGTTGAAGGCATGCATCATCTTGTTCTTTTTTTTTTGGAGACTGATCCTAATTACCTCTTTGAGGCAAATCAGAACCCCCTGGTATTCCCACGAGTTCGACTCTTTGAGCTGCCTATGGGACTAATACAGAGTTCGGGTGCGAGTCCAAAGATTACGGTACTTATGCCCCTTCCCAATGGTGTTGGTGGGATTAGAACTGAGGCCATCTCCCACCACTCAGTCCCCATGCTACCAACTAAGCCACCACACTTGGGTGATCATCTTGTTCTTCTTGTGTAGAGTTTCAAAGGTGAAAAAGCTCAACCTTTCCTTTGTTCTTCATGATATAAAGCATGACTTAGGTTAAAGGCTGAGTCTTGAAGTTGTTTTTGTGTTTAAAACGTGTTGGTATGTTAATTAAATGACTAAACAAGTTTGGGGGATCATTGGAGGTCAATTACACCTTAAAAATTCAGTTTTCTGCATTTTCTCGAAGAAGTATTCGAATACTTTTCGATCAGTATTCGAATACTTTTATGGAAAAATGCAGTAATCGAATACTTCGTGAGACAATAGCGACATAGTTTAGTAAAATCGTAATATCTCGAGCTACATAGCTCCAAATTGAATGAGGTCTGGACCTATGTGAAGCTAACACGTAGGGCTACAACTCTTTAAATTTTCAGATCAATTTAATATGTTGATTGATCTTAGTTTATGTTTGAATTCGCGACCCTATTGCTGGAAATTCAGTTTGTTGTAGGAACTTTACGAAAATCATAACCGGAGTTATACAACTCCGATTGAGACATAAAATATGTCATTGGAAAGCTTGAGATGTCTAGTTTAACATATTAAAATTTTAGAATATTTTTTTAAAGATTTACAACTGCAGTTTTAAAAATGGTAAAGACAATTGTGCTTGGGGGCTTTGGGAGAAGCCTGTAGTACGCTAAATGAAAAAGAAAAGAGGTTCAATTTGACATGAAATTGTAAGATATTATGATTGATGATGTATTTTCCATTAAACCAGATTGTGACTTGCTGGATTGTTTGGTTGTAGGCGACCACGTGATACTGAGTTGGTATTAGAGAACTTTACCGATACAGGTAAGTTTTTGGTCCTCGATTTTATACATTGCTTGTTCTACCAAACCCCGTGGGGGATTGTTTTATGTGCATGGTATGTTTTTTGAAAATTATATCTTTTTATGTTATGAGTATTGGATCTGCCGTTGAGCTAGATTATGGAATTATATCTGTTATGTTATGAGTATTGGATCTGCTGTTGAGCGGGATTATGGAATCTTATCTGTTATGTTATGAGTATTGGGTATGTTGTTAAGCTGGATTATGATATTATGTATTTTCCATATGTTATGTATGTGGGGTGTTCCATATAGACAGTAAGCCTGAGTATATGACGACATACAAGATGGTAATTATGTGGGTGAGGTACAGGGGAGCAGCCTTGTACTGTGGGTTGCAGACGTGCGTAATCCCTACCTTTTATTCTCTAGCCAGTAGGATGCATACACACATGGCATTGCACACTCATTTGATATATTGCATGGCATGCTTATTTTATATATTGCATCATTTACTGCTATAAATGGCTCGGTATAGCCATTCCCCTTATCTTGCAATTAAGATGTTTCTTCATATACTGCCTGCACTGTTTTAGAACTTATATTATACCTGTAAGTGAGCTTGAGGTGGAGGATTCCTTGAGGACCCCTTGTCTTACTGAGATTTCTGTTAAAAATCTCACCTCTTTTTGGGGCACATTTTCAGGAGATGACGTTCGTGAGACGGACACTGAAAGAGGCAAGAGGGCAGCATAGAGATTTCATTATTGATATGAGTCATGCATATTGTGATTATTTATTTTGCCATGATGATACTTTATTATGACTAGACTTGACTGGATTCTGTTATTATTTGAGGTGAGCATAGGGGTTGTCTATGCCACTATTTAATGACCTATTTATTTCTTGACTTGAGTATTGTATTATGGCATCATGAGTTATGGATGCTTTTGAATTGTTATTTATGAGTACGAGGTATTTCAGATTTTATTTTAGTATCGCAATTACATAAGGATTTTTATTAAAAGAAAAAGTTAATCCACCTTGAGGATTAGCCTTGTTTATTTGAAGAAAACAGTTATTTCTTCCGCGATTAATTATTGCAAGCTGCACTTTAAATACCATTTGTATGTTAATACACCGGCCGTAGACGGGGTATTGCACTTGTCTTGCAGGAAGTGGGCTCAGGGGATTAGAGTATCTTTTTATAACCTTGAGCTTACTGATATGTTATCTCACCCATTTTTGGGGACATCATTTCAGGTATCCATGGTAGCAGTGTGCAGTCTAAGGGCAAGGGCCCAGCTACGGATTAGTGGATTGTGGCTGATGTTTATTTTATGTTGTTATGTTGTTATGTGGCATATGTAGTGTCTTGACATGCCTAGTTAGCGTATTTTGAGACTGTTATTGTATGTAATAATGCTCAGGTTGTTATTAATTGAGCTTCTGGATTATGGTTGTATTGGTTACAAGTTATGTTAGATACATGTGATGAGGATATATAGACATAATGTATGGATTTATTAAATTGGGCACGGAGCCATTATGTATGTACTGGCCCTATAGGGGAATTGCAGTCCGTGTGGGACTTGCAAGCTATCTGTTATTTAACTGTGTTTATCAGGTGTGATTGTGTGAGATTCTTATGTCCCAGTTGTCCGTTAAAAAGCCGTTATGCTGTCCGTGAGACTCTGGCAAGAATGACACTTGTTGTCATATCTGGTTAGTCAATGGCCACTAATACTGGCTAATGGGATTAATTTGTAATTATATGTGTTAGATTTACGCTTTCGCGATATATCATTTGAATGTTTTTAGAAATGTCTTCAGAAAACGTTTTGGAAAAAGTTTATTCATATCTTTACAAGACGTTTCTTTAATTGGTCCATAAAACCTTTCGTTATGTAAGCTATAATATCATGATGTTAACAACCGGAGTACTACGGGGTGTTATAGCTAAGCATAAAAATAAATTGACAACTCCCCTTTTTGCTGTAGTATTAAGCAATGTTGTAAAACTCGGCCCAGTCATTGACTCGATCGGGGTAATGGTCATTGGTTTAACCAGTGGGTCACTGGTTCAACCGCTTAAACCGAATAAATAAATATAAATTCATATTTTATGGGATAGGATATTGTGACACCCAAATAAAGTTACGACCAATGTTACGACCAATCATCTCACCGTTAGATTGTTAGTAGCGATCCGACGGTCCTCGTTGATCTCTTAAATAGCCCCTCTATATTCGTTTCTCTCTCTCTCTCCTCGTTGATAACTATACACTCTGCCACTACCCGCCGCCGCCCATATCCTCTGTCCCTACGTCCGACGGCGCCTCCTTCCTCCGTAGCGCCGCCGCCACTGCATCCCGCGGAGAGTTTCGCCGAATACACGAACTAGGGTTCGATTTTTACAACCAAATTCGATTTTTTCCAGATATACCAGGTTCGATTTTTCTGATATGCCTGATTTACCGATTTAATTCGATTTTTCATAGAATTATTAATTATATTAATGGAATGGAATGGAATATATGTATAAGGGTTCGATTTTTACAACCAAATTCGATTTTTACCAGATATACCAGGTTCGATTTTTCTAATCTGCCTGATTTACCAATTTAATTCGATTTTTCATAGAATTATTAATTATATTAATTGAATGGTATATATGTATAAGCGTATATTTATCAAGGGTATGCAGAATATATATTTTAGCAAAACTCATATATGGGCGACGGCGGGCGGTGGCAGAGTGTATGGTTATCAACGAGGAGAGAGAGAAACGAATATAAATGGGCTATTTAAGAGATCAACGAGGACCGTCGGATCGCTACTACCAATCTAACGAATCTAACGGTGAGATGATTGATCGTAACATTGGTCATAACTTTATTTGAGTGTCACAATATCCTGCCCCTATTTTATACTTAAAATTTTGAAAAATCATAACACATCTTAATATAATGATAATATATTATTATATCTAACATAAAAAAATTCGTAGTTATAATTTAATAACTCTGTCTTCCACAATTATGTTCATATATTTATATCTTATTCTAAAAGTAAACAAGTATTAACAATAAATATGTTATTATCCTATTTGAAGAATAAGCTCAGTGTGATACATTTCTTATACCTCTTAAAAAATGATTATATACAAAAAATTCATTCCTTAATGATATCCATATTAGACAAGGAAACAATCCTACCGTCATTTCTCACAACCTAGAATAGCAGATAATTATGGGCAAATTTGAGCCATAAATGAAAAACCTAAAATACTCATACAAATGTCTAAACATGACTAGTCTGAAGAAAAAAAACAACAGAAAACAATAACTTGATAAGTAAAGTTTCAACATAAAAATATAAGCTTCATTTTATTATTGACCAAAATATTATCTATCTTCATGCTGGTGGATAAATTGTTTAATTCATATAGGTAATATAAGTAGTAAGTACAACAATTTTTTGTTCAATACAATTGGTTTAATTTTCGGTAGTGTCCAAATAGGGAGGGTCACAATGATGAGAACCATTGGAGAGAGAACTTGTATTACACAAAAACGGAGGTGTTCCGAGTTGTGGGTTGCTTTGTGAGTATGAACCTTGAAAGCTATAAAGCATTTTTGAGGTGGAGAAAAGTGAACGGGAAAGACAGTGAAAGTAGGTGGTGGTCCGATTGAGTTGTGCAGTATAACACCTCATATTTCTAAAACATATATTAATATATTAAATAAGGATTAAAGGGAAGGATTAGTGAAAATCCTGAAGATTAGGTCAAAATACAAAGAAAGGGTAAAACGGTAATTAGCCAAATACGTAACCCTAGGAATATAAAATTGAGTAGGAGGTCTCAAATGATAAAAATGACCCTGGAAACGGATTCAGAATGAAAAATCGAGTGGTTAGGCAAGTTTCGGAAAATTCGGTGAATAGTGTTTTTGCCGAGTAAAAATACCGGAGTACAGTTGCACCGTAAAATATGTCGATTGAATTTTGAGCTCTACGTTTGGAAATAAGTTATAAATGGTATATATGAGTAGGAAATGTGATTTCTGATGAAAATTGATGGAAATTAGGGAGTTTGGGGAAGCGTGTCCACGATGCACGCAACAGCTTAAAACCGCGATTTCTCCGAACGACAGGAAAACTCCGGATTTATCTAATCAAAGGGAATTAAAAGATAATCTTTAATGTTAAAAATTAGAGTTTCTAAATAGGTTATGAAATTATTGACGTTTAGCGAAATAGGCCGAAGATTTGAATTAATTTGGACGCGTGAGGTGGCAGTGGGACCCACCCCAATTAAATGACAATATGATAACATGGCCTAGACACTATTCACTCACCTTCCTCCCTCTTCTCTCTCTTATTCCACGGCCTCCATGGATGAAATGGGAAAGTTTTGAATCAAATTTTCAATCTCTCATAACTCCTTCAATACTACTCCGAATCGAGAAAAGTTTGTTAGCAAAGTTGTTGGAAATCATCACCCGAACACATCCCACCAATTAGTTTCCCTTCAAAACCTCTCATTTGTGAGAAAAAGGCAAAGTCAGCCATGAAATTTTGAAGGATTTTGTGATTTTGGAGTTGATTGCTCAAGTCATTGCTTGGAGATCACTAGGAGGAGTCTTGTGACTTGATTGTGGGTAAGTTTCAACACTTTTCATGGATTAATTTGTTAGATTTAGATTCATGAACCCTAGACTTGAATTGCTTGATTTATGGAGTTAGTGAGCTCTAAATGAGATAGTGTATTCGATGAAAGTGACTTAGAATGATGTTTTGGAGTGATATATGTCATAAAATTTATTGGTGAAAAATGAGTTTTAACTTAGAAAAAATTGGGTGAAATGCCATGACTTCGTGATGTTGATTATTATTAGGATTGTGTAATTGAGTTGTTGGATGTTTATATGAGTGAATAGTAGGATGCTAGGATGTATTGCATTGCTAAATTGAATTGAATGGTCATTGGTGTTGGCCAATGTGGTTTTCTAGAGAGAAAAATGGGAATTGGAGGTCGTGAAATTGTATGATTGATATGTGGGTTATTAGATGGTAATTAAAAGGGTTGTGTATGGTTGGATGTTTTGGAAATCAAAAGGAAAAGTGGTAGGTTGTGTGAAATTGGAAATTGAACCTAGAGTGAAATTAATGACAAAATGAGGTTGTGATGATGTAGAATGCGAATTGGCACCTAAAATGACATTGGGGTAGCCTTGGGATGCTTACAAAAAATGAAAAGAAAATAAAGAAAAATAAATTGTAAAATTACACTTAAATGGTCGAACCTCACTTGGAGTAGGGGAGGATTTTGATGTTTTTGTACTTTGGTGGGTTGACATTGTTTTAATGATCCTTATATGATCAATGTAGGTTGTCTTCCGCGGATTTGAACCCCGAACCGTGAGCTCGGCGGGTTACCCTTGGTCCTAGACCAAAAGGGATTATGGTAAGTATTTTAAATCATGCGTTTATGCTTGACAATTGGCATGTAATTGGTGAATGGAAAATTAATTGGGAATGTCCTATGTGTAGGCATTCTGTTTGTGTACCTAACTCGAGAAATATATTACGTTGGAGCTGTGGGAGAGGATTATACAGGTAATCCCTTGGTACTGGGGTTTGACCCCCTTATGTGTTCCACCATGCCCGTTGATGGTATTGGTAGGAAATGTATGTGAATAATATAAGATAACATGCTTATGCATATTATATGTGTTTTTGTACATTGGATGTACCGTGTCTCTGGCCAGTAGATGTTTGCCTTCTGGTATTACGGACTTCCACTAGATAGGTCTCTGTGAGGGAGTTCCAGTTGACCTGGGGTCGTGGTGTGTTATCCGGATAGGAGCATACTAGGAAGTCTCGGGTGGATATGGTGGTGGGTGCCTTGGTTGATGTTCTAGGAACACGCCTTGGTTTGAAACCCGTAGGCTTATATGCCGAGGCCAATAGGCTGGGCGTTGTGTGGCTTTGGCATTGACCATTCCAGCATCGTCGTATTTTGTATCCATATGCTCCCCTATTTCACTAAATCCTTTACTTTATCCCGTTTTCAGATGTTATGTTGTATTATTTATATGCATCGAAGTGAGACATGCAGTGGAGTATTCTCCAGAACCTCTAGATTACTGGGATATATATGTATATCTCACCCCGCTTTGGGGACTTTATTTCAGGTAGTGCCAGTGGAGCAAGAGCGGCGTGCAAGAGGCTTGTAGGTTGAATATGGGGACCTTTGGTATTTGCATTTTGGTGGCCATTGGGCCTAGACTAGACTTAGGTCATGAACAATGCATATGATTAGGATTATTTTTATCATGTTGTTCATGATGTATTTTGTCTAAGTTTAGTCTTTGATTATCATGTTTTATTTTGGAGCATTTATTTTGTATACTGAAGAAAGATTGTAATATGTCTATTTGAAGTTGTAATTGTAATATGGAGAATTGATGTAACATTGAAGCATATAATATGATGAAAGGGCAATAGGCCTACTCTAGTATGTGAATGATCCTTTATGACTCTAAGAATGCATGCAACTCTGATCTTGTGATTGAAATAAGTTAAATTGAGAAAGTAAGCATGAACGATGTATATTGATTAAATTGGATATAAACTGTGAAGGGTTGTAAGAGAACCAAGACATTGCTGGTCATTGTGTGCCACCCAATGACTATTAGGTACAAATTGAGGTTAGAAAACACTTTGCAAATTTGGGATTTATTGGAAAAAACAAAGGAAACTCTGGCGAATTTTCTAGAAATTAGCAAAAGTTAGGTAAACTTTGGGAGAGCATATCTCCCTCCACAAAGATCTGATAGGGACGTGCCATATGTCGTTTTGAAGCTTGTGATGTCCTCTACCTTGTGGTAAAATTTTGGATTTTTGTGGGTTGTTTGTCGGCCTGTAGAAGGCAGAGAACACGGACTGCCCATGTGGCCACTGCACATGTGGCAGATCTAGTGCGAGATTGGGAAAATTATTCCTGCTTCGTTTCTTGGTCAAATTAGGTTTATGATATGTAAAATTGAAGCTTGAGGTGTTTATTTTATTGTATAATTTTTTTTGAGAAACTGGTTGAGTGGATTTTCCATAATAATTGATTGAGTGAAGGCTGTTTGGAGCCGGTTTGAGGTTGGCTGGCAGATTTGCTTGTCCAACTTCAAATGGCGATAACCGGAGCACAATAGAACTTTATGACTCGTGTGATCGCTTTTTAGAAAGGTATTTAAGTGTAGAATAACATATCAAAAGATGAGAGGCTTGTAGAATGTGATTTGTCCGCAGATATTCAATGACTGAACCATGTTCGGATAGGTAGAAAACGTTAAAGTGAGATTTTAGCTAAGTGTGTTTATGGGAACCCCTTAGGGGGTGTTTGGTTGAGGAGGAATTTTTATGAATAATAGGAAAATATGATTACTAGGGAAATGGTTGGGAAGTGAGTTTGGAAGGAAAATATAAAAAAAGTTGTTTGGTTAGGAAAAATTTTACTGGGGAAATTAGGTAACTTTTGTAAAGTCTATGTTTGGTTTTTGGTAAAATATAGATGGGGAAAATAATTGATATTACGAAAATAACCTTGTTTTTAAAAATTACCAAATGGGTGTCACTTGTGGGTTCTCCAACAGATCCTCTTTTATTCTGCACTATCTGAGTTACCCAACCCAACTGAATTGAAACTGACCGAGTCAGCCAACTCTGCTCCGAATTGAGTCATGTTTCAACCCAGCACCAACAATGTGAGTTTATCTCTCTCTGCATGCTCATCCAATTTTATCTATCTTGTGTTGCTGCTGAGAAAATGCGAGAAAATGAACTTAACAATTCGATTTCCATTGTTCACGGTCCAAGCTTTTTTGTCCTCTTTTCCCCTAGTTGAGGGCACATCTCGCTCATCATACAATGCCTTAGGGCTTAAATGCATGTGTTTTTTCTCACCGTCGAAGGTTGTCGATGTGTCAAATGGCACTGATAACAACATCAGAACTGAGTTCTGTTCTGCATGTTGTAGTCTTTGTGATTTTCTCTTTATGATTATTTTTTTTCTTAATTTGAATTTTTGAAGAGAGATCATGTTTTCAACCTTCGTGTTAGATCATCTTTACCTAAACCTTGAGCAACATCAGCACCAAGGCCATGGTGTTTCCTCCCCAGCGACGCTTCATATTCTTGGAAAAGACAAGTATAGGAAATTAGATCCTTGTGCTACCTTGTTCAATGAAGAGCGGGAGTTAGACAAGAAGAAAGCAGAGGGAATAATGGTTTGGAAGAAATTGTCAAAAAGTGGTTTACCGGCTTTTCACATAAAACCACCTCCCATAACTCTTTCTAAACAGTGAAGAAAGCTATCATTTGAAGACCAAATTGGAAATGCAATGCAAATAGGATGGCTGGGGATTTTGAGTGAATCTATTGAACCAAACACATGCTTTCTGGATTGCTTGCTTCATTTGCATAGGAATCCTGGGAGAAACCATCAACCAAACACCACCTTAGTGACTTAAGAGAAGTATTTTATGGTATCTAGATAGTTTAAATAAGTATTCCACAAAGAGTTTACAGTAACGGTCACACTTTTTATTTATTAAGCTTTTTATTGTTTTAAATGCCCGCGTAATAAACGGAAAAAATTTACTCGCATTTTTATAAATGAGTTATTGTAATTGTAACTGCGCTTAATACCATAATTAATGTTAACAATACCGGTGTACAACAGGCTGTTACATGTAGAGAGAATGACTAAGAAGAAAAAGAAAAGAAGAAGAAGAAGAGAGAAAGAGAGAAATACATGTTGTAGAATAATAGCAAAGGCATTTGCAAAGTGAGAATATCGTAAGGTGAGGCCATTGGTTTAGGTTGTGTAGAATTAACAATAACTAGATCAGAAATAGAAAGGTGAAAGGTAAGCTTGTGAAGTTTCAAATAACACATCGACGAAACTATTAAAATATATATTCCTTATAAAGTTCTTTATGAGAGAAGAAATCCAAAGTAGCAGTGCAGGTCTAGGAAGGCTTCTTTCTTTCGTGAGCAACCCGCTGGTTTGTTTCACCGAGTTTTAACACACTTGGCCGGGTCGATATGGTTCGTTACAATTCGTGCATGCTATAATAACCCTAATTATATTATTTTTGAATTAGAGGTTATGATGAGGACCTTATGGTCATAAATAAAATGAGGATGAAATTCTAAGAATTTTGATACCCATATTGAGGGTATTCTACACAGGTGAATTTTTATTTGTTAATTTTGATTGCTGACGCAGTAACAGTCAATAGAATAGCTCCAAGTTAGCGAATTATAGTTAGAGAGCTAATCTAATGATATAAACATCATGAATGAGGTTAGGATATGATTTGATGAAGATTGATACCCATATTGGGGTATTTTTGAAAAGTCACTTCTGCGGGTATTTTGTACTGTTGTAGCAGCAGCTGGTAGAATCCCGAACGGGAAAAAGATGAGAAAATGGAAATAAAGACCAATATATGCCTAACAAGTAATAATTAGACCAAAAATGTTAAAGTTAAGAAGATTATGAAATATGGGTACAGTTAAGAACACCGGTAAAGACTACAGTGCAATTAAACAACTGTTAGTGGATGTGTCATCTACTAATCAAAATCTTAAGTTATGAACATGATAATTAGACAAAATTAATGTTAAGTACTTAAAGTTAGAGTCTTGGGAGCTTCCGGGTAAAAATTTGACGACGTATCAGTTAAAAATTACACTGGGTCTCACTAAAGGATGAATGGTCACTTAGTGACATGGCACCCTTCATTAGGGCACCACACACACCTTCCTCTCTCTAAGTTTCAAATTTTGAAAACTATCTCACTTCTTTCTAAGATTCAATCTCTTAAACCTCTCCAAAACATAAAATCTTCTTCATCAAAGTTGTTCCTCTCACTCTCCTTTTCATCACCATACCATTTTCATGGTGTGAATCAAAAATTTCATGTCCCTCACCTCAAAAACAGCCACGGTTTTGTTGATGATGGAGGCCTTGGTGTTGTGTTTTTAAACTCTCTTGAAGAACCACACTTGGTTGCTTGGTTCTTGTGATTCGTGGGTAAGTTCTCTTGATTTTTTTCATGAAAAATTTCATCTTTCTTCTTGTGTCCTTGAGCCTAACTCATGAGCATGTTCATGAAGGTTTGTTATTGCTTAAAGGAGGGTTCTTTGTGGAAAAATGTGGAGACTTGAGCTAAAGGAGAAACCTTGAAGTTTTAAGCTCCCACTTGGAAAATATGAACCAAAAAGGCTCCCTTTTTCTTGTTGAGTGCCTCGGTTTTGATATGTTCATGAGGAGAATGTTATTTAAAATTTTGTAAAGTAACGGTTTGATGAAGATCTGTAAGGGTCTGTGTGTTTTGAACCATGGAATCATGGATTTGATGAGTAAAGGTGCCACCTTTGGACCTTTGTGTGTTGTTCATTTAAAAAGATGAACATGAACCCTATATGGACCCTTGGTGATTTCGGCCATGTCATGTAATAATAAGGTTTGATGATAAAAAAATGTGATTAAGTTGTTAAGAGTGGAAAAATGATTAGACAGATTAACTAGGTGGGTTAACTATAAGTAAAACTCATTAATCATGATTAATAATGTAACAGCATGTTACGTACCGGAAATGTTATCATTATATATGGTATTAAGCGCATTTACAATCACAGTAACTGAGTTAATTAAATTACGGGTAAATTTTTCCTTTTATTAAATCCTCATTATTAAACATTAACCATTTCCGTAATTAATTAAGACAACACCATAATTGTAAATGCAAGACTCGCGAAAGCATAAAACGTACGATATATAATCTCTCCAAGCAATACCATTTATTTTAGATTTTAGAAAGCACATTTTCGAAATTCAACACAGTGGTAATCGATTACCATCCTTGAGGTAATCGATTACCAAGGGTTCCAGAATGAGGCAGTAGCTCAATTTGGGCTCCCCTGTTTTTGGTAATCGATTACCAAGCTTTGGTAATCGATTACTGAACTAGGTAATCGATTACCAATGCTCAGGTAATCGATTACTTTGTTCACAGTGGCTCAATTTTTGCGTCCTCTGTTTCAGGTAATCGATTACCCATGAAAAGTAATCGATTACTCTGCAGTAAAAATGACAGATAATGGCTTTAAAAACACAAAATGAGTGATGTAACTTACTCCTAACACCTTGATACTTAATATACCCATTACACAAGTTCTAATGTAGGCTCTAGGCCCTTCCATCATGCATATTCATTATGTAATGCATCCATTGCAATAATTCTCAATGTCATGGCCATTTTATACCTCAAATGGCTCAATTTACATCACAAGTCACTAAGTGGCTTTAAATATAAGGTGTGGCCATGAACAAGTCTCATACTCACCAAAACACCAATATAAACCAAAGGCATAACTATACATCAATTTTAAAGGATTTAACATATAGTCATGAACATACAAAAGCATGGCAATATCAACATGCAACAAGTTCATAACCTAAGTCCAAAATATTAGACACTATGCTATGTGTATCAAATAGAATTCTCCAACATGCTATGCCCTCCATATGCGCCTCATGCTCAACTCCTCCATGCTTAACATAACCTGAAATGGTGTCTCCAAATGCGGGGTGAGATATACAAATATATCTCAGTAAACCAAGGGTACTAGAGGATCACTCAACCCCATGACTCACTCAATGTGCAACAATTAATATTATGTAAAGATGCATGACATACAATATCACAAACAACTGGGACAAATCCAAGAATATCTACATCAGGATTCCGTTCAAGGACCCCATCATATAACTCCCAAAATTTTCCTGGTGCCTTTCCCATGAATGAGACGACCCCATGGAAAAACCCAACTGGAACTCCTCATGAGCCCTATCCAGCGGAAGTCCCACGTTTGGATCATCCTGGTATCGCTCCCAGAGTCGGTCCCATGGAAAAACCCGACCGGAATCCCCAAAGGATATCTCCAGCGGAAGTCCAAACCAACACACATCTACTGGCCAGAGATCACAAATTTAACACACAAAATGCTCCAAGCATGTCACACAATCAAAAAATAATGCATAAACATACATATTCACTCAATGTCCAAAGACACAAAATCCAACCACAACCTTCCACTAGGTGTGGTGGAGCACACAAGAGACTAAACCCAAGTTCCAAAGATTTACCTTAACTCCATAAATATTGTTTTTCCACGTAAGCTCCAAGCTTAATCCTCTTCTATTGCGTCCGTGCGAGGTAACCTATATTCGTCAATTAACCAATGTCATCAACACTTGCATACATCCAATTCAATTCACAACAATAATACATAAACACAACCACTTACGCCTAATGGACATCTTACATTTAATTCAACTACCTCAACCATTTCAACCATCAAACTAATTCACCATCTCACCTTTTATACATCAAAGTATCAACAATTGATTAAATCACATTTTCACATCATTTTTCCTCCAAATACCCTATAGGTCGAATTCATCAAGGAATCATATTCCAAGGTTTTCAATTCAATCTAACACTTTCACATGTCTTACAATCTCCTTATTAACGCATACCAATGCTCCACAACTCAATTATCCCATCCCATCATCATGACTATTCATAAAGTATTGAAATCTCATCATAAAATTTCCTAAGTTAAAAATTCCAAATCACAATAATTTTTATTACATCAATCATCATCATTTATCATTCTAAGCATTTAATTCCAAAGGAGACATACATACCATTTAATGCTCCTAACTATCATAACTCAATTTACAACTTCAAAACCCTCTTCCAATTTATGATCTCCATTAAAACTCAAAGAGAGTGTGAAAACTTACCACCAATAGCTTCCTAGGGTCCAAGGGGATGAGCTCCAACCAATGGTTCCACACAAAAGCCCCAAAAACTCTCCAAAAACCCTCAAAATTTGTGGCTGTTTTAGGGGTATAACTCCTCACACAATGCTCCCCGCAAGATGCACTATACATGGAAGTCACTTATAAGAGTGTAGGGAACAACTTTGTAGTTGGAAGTTTTTCCTAAAAATGGCTAAAAATGGAGTTTTAAATCAAAGAACTCAAGTCACCCTCTCCAATGGTGGAAGTCGTGTGGAGGAAGAGAAGAGAGGAGAGAGAGAGTGAGGAAAATTATGATTTCCAAGTCACATGAGTCACTTAAGACCATAGGTGGGTCCCACATGCGATTTAACTTTAATTAATCACCTAATTTCAACCATAGATTCATAACTTACGTATTTTTCTCGTTCACGTCATATTTTTGCTTCCTAAACATACTGCTAATATTTTCACGTTTATCGGTACAATTATACAGCAGTATTTTATACTGGAAAAACCACTATTCACCAAAATTTTCGAAACTTGCCTATCCACTCGATTTTTAGTTGTGAATCCATTTACGGCATTATTTTCACAATTTGAGACCTTCTACTCAATTTTTCTTGTCTCGGTTACGTGTTTGGTAAATTACCATTTTACCCTTATGCAATTTGACCCTAATCTCAAGATTTTCACTAATCCTTCCATTTTAAATCACATTTTATATAAATAATACATTTATAAAAGTACGAGGTGTTATATATTTCATACTGAGGTTGTGTTGACTGTCTATGGCTTGACCCTGGAAGTCACACATGTGTAACCGTCTATAGCTTTGACCCCGTGGTTACACAAGGATGATATGATGATGCTATTTTTATGCGGTACGTCTGTATTATATGCTTTATATCTTACATGTCATGCAGGAAGTGGGTTCAGGGGTTAGATGATCCTCTATGAACCTTGAGCTTAATGAGATGTGGTTATCTCACCCCGTTTGGGAACATCATTTCAGGTACCCAGAGTAGTGATGATGCTTCTAGGGGAAAGGCCCCCGCATTGGAGTAGTTGATGATGCAGCTGATGATTTTATATTATTTTTTGACTTGATGTTGGAATGTAGACTTGTTACCATGCTTAATTATTTTATGGAGATTATTGTATGTATTTATTTAGGCTCATGATTGTATCCTTAGAGCCATGGATGATTTACTGATGCTTTTATACTTTGAATTAATATAGACGTGATGCATCTATTCAGTTAATTTGGGCATGGAGCCTTATAATTTGTATTGACCCATTGAGGGGATTGCAACCCGTGTGGGCTTGCAAGCTATATGTTTAAATTATTGTATCAATTAGGTTATCTGTATGTGTGGGACCATATTCCCAGTTATCCGAAATACAGCTGTTATGTTGTCCGTGAGACTCCGTCAGGAATGACACTTGATTTCATATCTTGATGGTCAAGGGCCACTAATACTAGCTCATGGGATTAATTAGTAGATGTATGTTTAGATTTACGTTTTCGTTGTATCTCACGTGAACGTTTTTAGAAATGTTTTCATAAAAGGTTTTGGAGAAAATTTACTCGTATTTTTGTAAAACGCTTTATTATTCTTTTAAAATAAAGTCTTCCGCTGTCTATGCCAAATATCATGTATGTTAACAAACGGAGTACTGCAGGGTGTTATATATGCTCAATCCAACACATCACTCGGACCAGCCATGTGACCGGTTTTCGGGTTGAACCTGCCGATCCGAACCGATTTTAGTAACATTGGTATTAAGTAAGAGAAAACCACAATTTAATATTTTTTATTTAAGATTTAAATTTAAAAAAAAATCATCAACTTCCTCTCTCATTTGCTTGTGTTTTCTCTCACTTAAAATAACATAACTTTATATCCTTTAAAAGTACATACACTAAACCCTATATGATTAGTTATTCATAATTTGTCAATTTGATATGATAACAATCAAATCAATGAAATTGAAAAGTTTTAACTAATATAAAGGGCCAAATGCTATGAAGCACCGACACTTCAAAAATCCTGACGTGTCGTGTCCGACACTTCCCGACACTCTCGGACACTCCGACACTCCGACACTCCCCGACACTTCAACATGCGTTATAAAAATTCAAAAAAAGTTTCAAAGATTACGTTGCGTTAAGTTTTTAATTCAAATTATTAGATTCATTGGATTGCGATTACCATTTTATTGAATTTAATATAAATATTTGGGATATCTTATGTTTCTTTGCAAAATTTATGAATATTATAAGTTTAGATTCATTTTTTTGTTAAATTACTGAATATTAAATATAATATACACTACATATATTAAAAATATTATTTAATATCAAAACGTGTCCTAACGTGTCCAAATCCAATATTTTTTAGAATTAACATGTCGGAGTGTCGTGTCGTATCGTGTCACGTGTCCCGTGTCGGTGTCCGTGCTACATAGGCCAAATGTGCTTAAGTGGTTGGTTGGAGCTTTAGATATTTAGAGAAGTAATGAGGGTTTTATTCCCTTTGTAACTTTCCACCCCCATATGCTCTTATTGTCCTTCCCTCTTTCTCCTTTTAGATCTTGCTATGAGCCATTTAACCGATTTTCATTAAATGGAACATAAATATTTATCATTAATAAAAGATAGATAGAATATAAATTATTGAAGGAATATAAAGAATCAAAATGATCAAACAAAGTGAACAAACCTTCCCAAGCAGAAAATTCCAATAACCAAAAAATAATGATTTTAGCACTTTAAATTGCAGACTTAATACCTTATGATGGAATGTCATTTTCCATACCTCTTCCCTATGTAGCACCGATACTGACACGGGACACGATACGACACGACACTCCGACACGTTAATTCTAAAAAATGTTAGATTTCACACGTTAAGTCACGTTTTGATATTAAATAATATTTTTAATTTATGTAATGTATATTATATTTATTATTCAATATTTAACAAAATAAAATGGAAGTAAACTTATAATATTCATCAATTATACAAAGAAACATAAGATATCCCAAATATTTATATTAAACTTAATAAAATGATAATCATAATCCAACGAATCTAATAGTTGGAACTAAAACTTAAAGCAATGAACCCTTTGATTTTTATTTTTTTTAATTTCTATAATGCGTGTTGGAGTGTCGGGGTGTCGGAGAGTGTCGGACACGACACATCAGGGTTTTTGAAGTGTCGGTGCTTCATAACCTCTTCCCCCCTTCCCTATCCTTAGTGGGAATCCTTTAGACTAAGTAAAGATGAGTGGAATGAATAGAATGGAACGGAGTGAAATATGATAGAATTGAATAAAATTACCGTACTATTGTTTATATATTTTAGAGTAAATACCCTTTTGGGTCCCTAACAAAAAATACGGTCCCCACTTTAGTTCATTACAAAAAGAATTAGTCGGTTGGTCCCTATGAAATTCAAAGTGAACCCATTTTAATCATTTTGAGGGACTAATATGGGTTTTTTTGGAATTTGTGAGAGATTACAATTTCAACTAAATGGGTTCACTTTGAATTTGTTAGGGACCTCGAGAGTAATTTTTTTTTATAAGTGACTAAAGTTGGAAACATGTTTTTTGTTAGGGACCAAAAAATTTATTCACTCTATATTTTATGATGAAATAGAGTTAAGTTTCCGGGATTTTTGACCCTTTTACCCTTCATTAATTAATTAATAATCATTTTGCCCCTTATTCAAAACTATCTACTAATTTGTCCATCTTTAATCGATTAACTTGAAGATTTAATCGATTAAATGGTCAAAACTGGAGAAAAAATGGTTGACTTGAAGATTTAATCGATTAAGTCTTCAAGTTAATCGATTAAATATCCCTCTTGATTGATTTAATTGATTAAGAGTGAGATTTAATCGATTAAATCTTCAAGCCAACTATTTTTTTTTCCAGTTTTGACAATTTAATTGATTAAATCTTCAAGTTAATCGATTAAAGAGGGACAAATTGGTAGATAGTTTTGAATAAGGAGCAAAATGATTATTAATTAATTAATGAAGGATAAAAGGGTAAAAAAAAAACCTAAATTTCCGTGCCATTCCAAACCGTAAGAGTTATAACTTTATTATTATTACATAATGTAGTTTCGTCTTATCCAACAAATTGGGGGGAAGAAAAATAAAGATATTGAATGGAATGGAATACATTCCATCAAATTTCATCATGTTCCATCATATTTTAAAAAATTCAAGCAATGATAACTAAAGTCATTATATCTCATTGCACTCCATTCTATCTATTTCTGTTAATCCAAATATAGCCTTGATTATATCTCTTATGATGGGGCCTTCCTTAGGCCTTAACAAGGTCTATTTCCTAAAAAATTATGAAATTTCTAGAAGTTACGGGAAAATGAACAATAAAATTAGGTTTTGGAATGGTTTGAAAGAGTTGTAGACCAGAATATGCCACTCCACTTACTAGGAGGGGAAAGACTCTAACTCTAAGTAAGATAAATTTTCTTACATGCTGCAAAGATAATACTCAAGTTAGCTTAGAGAAAGAATGAGTTAGAGAGACAAACAAAGTGATTTTTTTTTGTTTAGTGGATAAACACAGTGACATTAATTTGTAAAATGGTGAAAATTGAGAAGAAAGTGACAAGGAAGGTGGGGTCTTGTTTTTTTTTTTTTTTTTTTTTTTAAATAAGGAGTGGCCACGCCACGCCTCAAAAAGACAAAGAAACTACAACTCCATAATTCTCAGAGAGGAACTATTTCTAATGTCGTTTGCTAAAAGATCAAGCAACTCAGGAGGTGGTTCCTTGAAGATCCTGAAGTGTAAAAGTATGAAACTCTATTTGTAAAACATAACACATAAGAAAATATATAAATAACTCTTCGTCTCTCTCTACTTATAGAGTACATCTCTCTTCTATTAGTAAATAATAATTTGTTTGAAAAGTTATTCATATAAAAAGGAACTGCTTTTTTTTGGTAGTTAAAACTTAAAAGTAATGCTTTTAAATTAGGGGAAGATTATATTTACAAACTATGCTATATTTTACCAATAAAATATAATATAGTTTCTAAGTTTATAAAAAAAATTGCCAATATAACTCTCATGTTTAAATTATTGGTAAAGTGAACCAAAACTAGCAAATAACCAAATTGGGATGTTTGAGGTGGCGTATATGGCCAACAAACTAGTTGTTGGACCCAACAAACCGTATATTCATACAAACCAGTCCTAATGGTTCTTTTAACAACAGTATACGTGGCTTGCGGTGGAATGAAAATTTTTCTTCTATTTCTACCATTTTCTTTTTGATTTTTTTCCCCTCTGTCCTTCATTTTTTTTCTAATTTTGGGAGGCACCACCATGTTCCCGCCCCAAAAAAATCTTCTCCTTGGGGTGAGGGGACCTTCTAAAATCATGTCTTTTTTTTTTTAACTATTAATAAATTTGGAAAACAATCTTCTATTGACAGATTTTTTATCATTGTATAACATTTAACAAAAATATATCTTAATTTAATTCATTTACTAAATTTTTTTCAAATTAATGTTGACCGAATGGGACGAGTCTCCAATTGCAACAGTACGAGATTCATGGCCAGCATAGAAATCATACGGCACTAATCCAATATTATTTCTATGCTGGACTTATTTATTTATATATATATATATATATATATATATATATATATATATATATAATGCAATAATTTAATTTTCCATGCTTGAAAATATTGAATGTGAATGAAAGTATTTATAAACAAAGATTAAAATTAAAAATCTAAAAGTTTACGTTTGCCTTCGTGAACACCTGTCGCATTTCCTAGTTTTCCATTTTAATTTCAACAAACTAAATTATCAACATAATCCGACACACTTGGTAGATTGCTTGATCCTAAACATGCTCACAGGAATTCGATCTTTATCCGTATGTATAAAAAAAATTGCTTGTTCAAGAGTTTATACAAGAATTAACCCTAGTTTATTAAAAAGAAAAAAAATGAATGAAAAAATGAATAATAGTTTTCTGTTTATCTTGTTGGGCCGAAAAACATGACAGCCAGAGGATAATTGTGAGCGGCACATCAAACTAGTGGTTTTCTCTTTCACAATAAAGTTGTTGGTTTGCTTTTCCAATTTTTGTTTCTCTCTCTTCTATTTCACCATGTCATTTTTTGTGTTTGTAGAAACCTAAGAGCAATTTATCCAAAAAGAAAAAAGAAAAAGAAAAAAGAAACCTAAGAGCAAAGAAGATGACACCAAGAAAACAGGATAATTTCCTCAACGGATAATTAAACGACAAACGATTGTATAACAAATCAAACCCTGCAACCCTAATTTCACAAGCTCTCTGATCTCTTTCTCTTTCTCTCCATTCCATACTTGTTTTCCATCATGGGTTGTGGCATCTCAACCTTTGAAGCAGAAGATGCATCCCTTGGTCACGGTCACCGTTCCAACCGGTTCAGACATCATGTCATTGTTCCCCCCGTTGCAGAAAACAAGAAGGATTTAGACAATGGCGATGAGGGTGTTCGTAAGGACGTTGTCGGTGACGTCTTGGAGGTGAAGCAGCCATTGGGTGATAAAGAAGGGAATAAGACAAAAGTGGAAAGATCTAATGACGAGATGTTGAAAGAGAAACATGTAGTGGATACAAAGGAGGATGATAGGGTGTTTGAGAGAAGAGAAAAAGAAAAGTATGGTAGCGATGACAAACATGCAAAGAATGTAAAGAATGAAGAAGAGCATGAAGAAAATGATTGTAGGGATGATAGCTTCATTGGCCCTGCTTCACCAAGTTTTAGGGATTATTTCAATGGTCATGACTCTGGGTATCGAAGTTCTGACGGAGAATCCAATGATTTTGACTCGAGGGAAAGCACCAAGAATAGTAGTGAGTGATGTGCCATTTTTTTTTTTATACCAACCTTAACAGTCTAATTATTTCAAGCTTTAATTTTTTGAGCATGTTACGAGGAATAAATCTTCCTTGGTGTTACTGTTGCACCAAAGATTCAGTGCATCCCATCGATTGAAGCATTACATGTCAGCAAAAAATTTCTTTTTTCTGCCCAATTCTTTCTTTCTCCTCTGAAGTGTAATGCTGTCATTGGTTGGATGCACTGAATCTAGGTGCAACTATAGCACTAAAGATTTATTCGGTTACGAGATTAATTCTGAGTCGAAGTTTAGTGATAGTTAAAGTTCTATGTCCCTCTCTAAATATGTATTTTGTGGGAATGTGATACAACCCCTACTTACCAAGTGTATCGAAGGGACAAGAATAGGAAGAAATGGGTTGTTCCTTCAGCACCAGGCCCATCAGTGGCAACTGGGCTTATGGGTATGGTTGGCCCAGGGGGGAAATGGGAGCTAACACAGCTGGAGGTACCAAAATACCCTCCTAACAGAATGAGTATGGGAAACGTGAAGTTAGTTACATGATGGTTTAAAGGGAGGAGGAGGAATACGTTGCGGGCATCTGGAAAATAGAGGAATCTTGGGCCCTTTTTGGGATTGGGAGAGTGGAACCTCTCAAATGTGTTCCACAACTATCTTTACTAATTTTCTTTGTTAATTTCCAGTATTATTTTCTGAGTTGTTCTTCATGTAGAACAGACCTTGTAATGAACGTTTGGTGTGAAGTTTTTTGCTGTGATATAATAAGAACGAGGAAGATTCAGTTATAATCTTTGAGTTTACCCTTAGTTTGGTAAAATTCAACTTGGTCCTTATCAATTGGTATCAGAGCTCCAATCCTGGAGCTCTGTGGAATGGTTTGGACAAGACAAATGGAACACCGCTTGGAGCTGATAGAGGAAGGGCTGCGCCGAGGTAGTGCTAGGCATGAGGAGGTATGCTTAAGGATCGATGCAGGAGAGGCTCGACAGGAAGAGATCCTCCGACGTCTGGGTGCTAGTGAAAGGGGAATGGCGGAGATAATTAGAAGATTGGAGGAGATGAGTAGACGAGGTAGAAGCCGTTCCAGAGACGGGGAGAATGAAACAAATGAAGACGAAGCAGAAGCAAGAGGAGAACGAAACCCACGTAGAGATAATTTGAACATACCTGTGGTTAGACGACTGGAGGTGCCTGTTTTCTCAGGGGAAGACGCGTCCGGTTGGCTTTGTAAGGTGGAGAGGTACTTTACCGTGAATGGTGTGACAGAGAGAGAGAAGATGGTTGCTGTCGTCGTTTGTCTAGAAGGAGAGGCTCTCCATTGGTATCGGTGGTGGGAGGTAGGTCACCCAAATGCCGGATGGGGTTTATTCCGGCGAGAACTACTCAGCCGTTTCCAACCGGAGGCTCTGGATAACCCGTACGGAGCCCTTTACACGCTAAAACAGACAGGTAGCGTGGCTGATTTTCGTGCTGAATTTGAGAAGATGGTGGGAGCTTTGCTGTTCGAAGACGAGGAGCTATTAAAGGGGGCGTGGTTGAATGGGGTGCGATTGAGCATCAGGGAGGAGTTGTTGATGTATCCTCACCTGAGTTTGTCGGAGACGATGAAGTTTTCTCTCAAAATCGAAAAGAGGAACATGGCGTGGAGAGATGAAGGGTGGGGACCGATGGCCAGGAATTGGGCTCCAGGGGCTAGCAAGTCGATGGGCTCGAAAATGGGCCCAACCGAAAATAAAGGTTGGGGAACAAACCATTTGGGCCACTCTCTTTCGAAAGGCCCAGTTCGCAATTTAGGGGCCAATAATAGCAGCAACCCTAATCCTGGCACAGCTACCACGAGGGTGGGTACAAACGAAAACGGCAAGGAGGGTTCCACAGCAAGAACAGCCGCGTCGGTGGCTGGGAATCAAACCAACGAGGGCGGTAGCGGTCAGGGACGTCGATTGTCTCAGGCTGAGCTACGGGAGAGGCAGGAGCGGGGGTTGTGCTTCAAGTGTAACGAGCGTTGGAATCCTAGTCATCGGTGTCAGTTCCGGCAACTTCACCTTTTGTTGGTTGATGACGACGATGAAGAGGAAGGAGGAGGAGCGGGGCCAAAAGCGGTGGCGAGTGAAGCACACGAGGAGAAGGATCGGGTGGAAGAGTTACAGATCTCTTTGAATAGTTTGCTAGGGCTCACTTCAAACCAAACCTTAAAGGCTTGGGGAGAAGTCTCCGGCCAGCAAGTAGAGGTGATGGTGGACTGTGGTGCTTCAATAAATTTTGTGAGGACTGAGATCGTTGAACGACTTGGGCCGACGGTGACTGATACCGCGGTTTACTTCGTCACGGTAGGCGATGGTCACAAGGTTCGTTGCCAAGGGGTATGCAAGGGTGTGGAGGTCAAGTTGCAGGGTGCCCTTATTGTACAGGATTTGTATCTGTTTGAGTTGGGTGGGGCTGATATAGTGTTGGGGTTGGAGTGGCTTACGCAAATCGGTGAAGTTAAGGCTAACTTCAAAGAAATGACCCTACGGTTTGCACAAGGAGATACGGAGGTGGTGATAAAAGGGGATCCTTCTCTCTCTCGTGCAGAGGTGTCCTGCAAATCCATCTTTAAAGCACTCCAGGAGCAGGGACATGGGTACTTTATGAGTCCAAATCCGCAAGCTGAAGCAGAACCAGAGCCCATTTGGGAGGAATTGAGTTCCTTGTTACGGGAATATGAGGATGTTTTCCAAGAAGCTCAGACTCTACCCCCTGAGAGGGCTTGCGATCACTCCATCAACCTGAAACCAGGAGCTCAAGTGCCTAATTTACGCCCCTACAGGTATCCTCATTACCAAAAAACAGAGATAGAGAATTTAGTTGCTGAGTTAATGGGAAATGGTTGGATTAGGCATAGTACCAGTCCTTATTCTAGCCCTGTGATTCTAGTACGAAAGAAGGATGGTAGTTGGGGGGTGTGTGTGGATTATAGGGCCATTAACAAGCTTACTGTGCCTGATAAGTTTCCCATCCCAGTAGTGGAAGAGCTTCTGGACGAGCTGGGAGGTTCTATGATTTTCTCCAAGTTGGATCTCAAATCTGGTTATCACCAGATACGGATGAGACCAGAGGACATCCCCAAGACTGCTTTCCGAACTCACGAAGGACACTACGAATATCTAGTGATGCCTTTCGGGTTGACAAATGCTCCATCAACTTTTCAGGCACTGATGAATCACATTCTGAAACCGTTTCTAAGAAAATTTGTGTTGGTTTTCTTAGATGATATTTTGATTTACAGCAAGGATAAAAGGGAGCATGAGAATCAGTTAAGGCAGGTTTTGGAAGTATTGAGGCAGAATCAACTGGTAGCTAACCGAAAGAAATGTTGTTTTGGTACCGATCATGTGGAGTACCTGGGTCATATCATTTCTAAGGATGGAATCAGTGCGGATCCCAATAAGTTGAGAGCTATGGTGGAATGGCCGGTCCCTAAAAACATTAAGGGACTAAGGGGTTTTTTGGGATTGACCGGTTACTATAGACGGTTCGTCCAGGATTATGGAAAAATAGCTAAACCTTTGACCAACTTGCTTAAGAAGGATGCATTTAAGTGGAATGGGGAAGCGGACGAGGCCTTTAAGAAGTTAAAAGAATGCATGGTGTCTGTCCCGGTTTTGGCTTTACCTGACTTTGGTAAATTGTTTACGGTGGTAACTGATGCATCCGGGAGAGGAATAGGTGCTGTGCTCATGCAAGAAAATAGGCCTTTAGCCTATATCAGTCAAGGATTCTCATTACGGGCTCAGAACAAGTCGGTGTACGAGAAGGAGCTCATGGCAATAGTGTTCGCAATCCAAAAGTGGAAACATTACTTGATGGGACGACACTTTATAGTGAGGACGGACCAGAAGAGCCTCAAGCATTTGTTGGATCAAAAAGTTCTGGGGGAAGAGCAGCAAAGGTGGTTGTCCAAGTTGATTGGTTTTGATTTTGAGATTCAGTATCAACCGGGCAAGGAGAATACGGTGGCCGATGCATTGTCGCGGCAGGAGTTTTTCTTTGGTTTTTCTCGCGTCCATTTATCCGATTTGGTGTTGTTGGATCAAGAAGTCCAACAAGATAGCAAACTGAGGAGCATAGTTCAAGACCTGTTGGTGCAGCCTGATGTTCATGTTGGTTTTCGGTTGAGGGAAGTCAGGTTGTTCTTTAATGACAGGTTAGTTTTGCCTAAAAATTCCAGTTTAATTTCTCCTCTTTTAAGCGAATTTCATGACTCAGGGATTGGGGGACATTCGGGGTATTTTCGTACTTATAAAAGGTTGGCCGGTTTGGTTTATTGGGAGGGAATGAAGAAGAGAATTAGAGACTATGTGGCTGTGTGCACCGTATGTCAACAAAGTAAAATTCAGAATTTAACTCCTGCCGGTATGCTGCAACCGTTGCCAATTCCGAACACGGTATGGGCTGACATCTCTATGGATTTTATTGGGGGGTTGCCCAAGGCATGGGGAGTGGATACCATTTTTGTAGTGGTGGATCGGTTGTCAAAATATGCGCATTTTTTGGCAATTTCCCATCCTTATACTGCAAAGGGGGTGGCTGACTTATTCATTAAAGAGGTGGTCCGTTTGCATGGTTTTCCATTAACCATTGTCTCCGATAGAGACCGGGTGTTCATGAGTTCTTTTTGGACCGAGCTTTTCAAGTGTGCAGGTACTCAACTTCATTATAGCACAGCCTATCATCCACAAACTAATGGACAAACAGAGGTAGTGAATCGGTGTTTGGAAGTGTATCTACGCTGTTTTTGTGGGCCTCAACCCAAGTCATGGCCCAAATGGGTCCATTGGGCGGAATATTGGTATAATACTACCTATAAGGATTCTACGGGCATGACTCCTTTCAAGGCTCTTTATGGTGTGGACCCACCGAATTTATTAAGATTTCAACCTGCTCTTTCCACAAGTGAGGCTGTAAATCAAGCTTTGGTGGAAAGGGATCTTATTCTACATGACTTGCAACATAATTTGGTGCTTGCTCAAAATCGGATGGTTAAACATGCAAACCAGAAACGTAGGGATCTTTCTTTCCTGGTGGGTGACTTGGTATATTTGAAACTTCAACCTTACCGGTTGAAAAGCATTGCCCGTAGGATCAATGAGAAGTTGAGTCCCCGGTACTATGGTCCGTATCCGATTATTGAGAGGGTTGGGGAAGTTGCTTACAAGTTACAATTGCCAGCTAATTGCCTAGTACACCTGGTATTTCATCTGTCTCTCCTCAAACCGTCTTCCATCTCGGTTCCTAATGTTCAACCACTGCCCCCAATTTTGTCAGAAGGTTGGGAGTTATTAGTTTGCCCGGAGGAGGTGCTCCAATGGCGCCAGTCAATTGGTGGTAACATGGAGGTTTTAATCAAATGGCGTGATCTTCCTGACTTTGAAAATACTTGGGAAATGGCATCTGTTATCAAAGAAAAATTCCCGGATTTCCACCTTGAGGACAAGGTGCTTAAATTGGGGGGGAGTATTGATACAACCCCTACTTACCAAGTGTATCGAAGGGACAAGAATAGGAAGAAATGGGCTGTTCCTTCAGCACCAGGCCCATCAGTGGCAACTGGGCTTATGGGTATGGCTGGCCCAGGGGGGGAAATGGGAGCTAACACAGCTGGAGGTACCAAAATACCCTCCTAACAGAATGAGTATGGGAAACGTGAAGTTAGTTACATGATGGTTTAAAGGGAGGAGGAGGAATACGTTGCGGGCATCTGGAAAATAGAGGAATCTTGGGCCCTTTTTGGGATTGGGAGAGAGTGGAACCTCTCAAATGTGTTCCACAACTATCTTTACTAATTTTCTTTGTTAATTTCCAGTATTATTTTCTGAGTTGTTCTTCATGTAGAACAGACCTTGTAATGAACGTTTGGTGTGAAGTTTTTGCTGTGATATAATAAGAACGAGGAAGATTCAGTTATAATCTTTGAGTTTACCCTTAGTTTGGTAAAATTCAACTTGGTCCTTATCAGAATGTCATATGTTTTAAGTTATATCATCCACCGTTTTTTCATCATATTTATATTATGGGTTTTATAAGAATTATGTTGTAGGAAAAGTGATTGTGTTATGTTATAGAGATTCGTTTTGCGTGCCGGAGTTTTTTTTTTTGCTGCGGGCCCCACAAAATGGTGTGTGTAAGAAATTTTTTGTTTTCATGTTAAATGATAGATGATGAACCCTTATATTATACTGTGATAGATATGAATAAGGCTGTAAATGGATTCTAATTAAGCATGCTTCTTTTCTTGTAGGTGATGATGGTTCTACAAACAGACAGAATAAGTCAGAAAATGAGGAAATTCTCAATTCCAACAAGGTAGTCATGGTTCCCTAGCTTGTGTTGCTTCCCATTTGTTTAGTTCTTCAATAAATAATTAGATGTAATTATTTTTGTCTTTTGTGAACTAATTTAATATTAATTTGTTGTATTTATAATTAAATGATTACCCAGATGACATGTTTCAAGGACCAGATTAACGAAGTTTTACTAAATTAGATAGATACTACGAACTCTGAATCTATGTTGAAAGATATTGTTTGGTTCTACCTTGTTCGCTAAACTCTGATTTGATGCCTTATAACAGGGAATCGAGAAGAAAGAGAGAAGCAGAAGATTATTTAGAAATATTATGAATAAGGGAAAGACAACTGAGAAGAAAAATCTGCTGAACTTCGGTTGCTACAACTCTAGCACTGAATCCTATGCTGAAGATTCTTTTAACAAAACAATTCGAAAATATTCATGAGGACATGAGAAAGCAAATATTTCCTCCATCAGGGTTATTATTTTCTCCCAGGATCTTAACTTTATACTTCAAAATGGTTACTGATTTGGTTTAGAAGATAAACAAAAGTTGTCATCGTTTATATATAAATGTAGAATATCTAATGTAATTTAGAATATATTACTAGCATCAATTTTGCTCTCGGTCCCCCCAAAAATTGTTTGGTGATATATATACTTGTCAATTGTGATTGCTTCTCAGTTCTCATTTTGCTTTAATTGATTTCTCATGTTTTCTATTTGTCTATTGCGTATTATCTTTTTAGATTAGCGGTAAATTAAAAGGCAATGCTAATAGAAGAAAAATAATTCTTATTTTGTTTTATTCCCAATGAGAAGTAATAAAGGATTCTTAGAGTATGAACTTTTGTTCGTGCCCATTATTGGAATTTTAATTCTTGATTAACAATAGTCTTCTATGTTTAAATTTGTGTAAATAAAAAAGGATAAATGAACTTCACCTTTGTATATATGTATGTATGCATACATTACATATGCCCCAAGCGAGGTAACAAGGGGAGGATTGGTGTTAGATCTAGTGTGCCAATTTTTTATTTTTTTTTGAAATTAACCAAAAAAAAATTATATGAGATGAACCCATATAATTTTTTGTTTGAGCTTATCTTTCTTACCAACGCATTGCATCAAACCCCAGCTATAGTGAAAAATAGGTTAGAATCCTTGGCCCAAGGTAAGGTGCCACATGTTCACCCGAATTTGGTGACAAATATGTCAGAGTCCTAAAAATTTATGGGAGACTGTGGTGGGCAAGAAAGGAATAAAGGATAAGGATGCATTGATAAGCTGGAACATCAGAATCTTAACATGTAACTTGAGCGAGTTAGTAGGGGTGTTCATCAACCCATCCAAACTGCGGTGACGGAATCGAAAAAATCAAAAATCGAAAAATCGAAAACCGAAAAAAAACCGCAAATTTTAATTGGATTGGATCAGATTTCGGATTGTTTGATGAAAACCGATCAAATCCAAACCGATTCAATATATTAATCCCCCTCTACCTACTTGGGTTTTCCCCCAATCATAACCCAAAAATTTCTAAACCAAGACCCATTAACTAAACCCAAGAAAAAGTTTAGTCAAATCTTATCAACAAAATTTTATCTTGAGCTTCATATCTCATTTCCCAAAAAAAATTATATTATAACTTACTAATGCTTTTATATTTAAAAAAATAATTACAAAACCAATATATACAAAAGATGTTATTTACACTATAATCATGAAATAAATTTTAGGATTTTTAAAAAATCGAAAATCGATCCATTCCAAACCGAAAAAAATTGGATTGGATCGGATTTAAAAAAAAAAATTCATATCGAAGAGATTGGATCGGATGATTTTTGTTTCCAAAACCGATCCAATCCAGATCGTGAACACCCCTACGAGTTAGCATATATTTTTGTAAGGAGGAGAATGAATATTGTGTACTTGCAAGAGACTATATTACAAAAAAATGTGTTATTTGTGGAGGTTTATAAACCCCCAATAATTATATATATTGTGACATTTTCAAAGAACGCCACATAGTATTTTCATTTTTTTTTGGGAAAAATATCTATCCTCTTAAAGGATACAATCTTATATCATTTTAGATCCTAACCGTTGATTTCCGTCCATCAACGGTTATAATCTATTGGGTCAAATTTAATGAGCCAAATTTATTATTAATTAATAAATTATAACCGTTAATAGGCGAAAATCAACGGTAATTATGATATAAGCTTATATCCTTTAAAATAAATATTTTTATTTTTTTTAGAACATATTTATATGAAAAATTTTGAACATTAATGATGACACGTTTTAAACGGTGAACCCTCCTTTGGGAAGAATGACCAATTTATCTTTATTTAAAAAACTATTGATCAATTTTTTTTTTGGTACCATACTTTGATATATCATTTTTTATCATATAAATGCCACAAACATGATCATACAGTGATGACACGTTAATTTTTTTCAAAATATGGTAAATTAATAAATAATTTTGAAACTATTATAAATTGATAAATAAATTTTTAAATAAGAATATATCGATCATTCTCCCAAACGAGAGGTCATGGTTTAAATTATGAAAAACAATGTATAATTAAAATTCTGTTGGTAAAACACATAACAATGCATAATTTTTTTTTTGTTTTTGGTATATGCATAATATTTCTCAAAATGACTTTTTCTTTCTCTTCATATATAATTATGTTGTAGTTAATAATAATTTGTGTGAAAAGTTATTCATAAAAAAGTACCACTTTTAAATTATAAGTGAACCAAAACTAACAGCATTTTTCTGGTATTAGTTCAATTTGGAGATAAACAAATTGGGACTTAGTGATGTATATATATGACCCAAAAAACCAATTGTTGGAACTAACAAACCGAATATTAAATAAAAAAAAATAAAAAAATAACGTATACATGGCTTGGGTTGGGTGGAGCGTGGAGGGAAGGGGAACCTCCTATTAACAAATTTAAAAATCCGCCGTTTTTTCAGATAAAAAACCTTATTTTTATTAATACTTCAAAATCTTAAAACTACATCAGAGCTGTCAAAAACTTCTAGAAACAAATGATACGTGACTACATTATATAAAATATGTGCACTCTCAATTATTAAAAAAATATAATAAGATTCATTATGCTATTTGATAAATTTCAATATGTATATGAAAGAAAATATTCTTAAATAATTTTTAAAATTAAAAAAGAATTACGTTTGTCTTCGTGAACGCGAGTCATGTTTCGTAGTTTACCATTTTAATTTCAACAAATTAAAGTAATTTGTTTAAATAATCGATGTAGGTTTTCAATTTAGACAAGAATTAACGTACTAGTTTATTTAAAAAAAAAAATGCATTATAGTTTTCTTTTTGGTAAACATGACAGGCGCGCAGAGGATATATAATTAATTGTCAGCGGCACATCAAACTAGTGGTTTTCTTTTTTAGGCTCTTTAAAAAAAAAAAAAAAAAAAAGTGTTTGTTTGTTTTTCACATTATTTTGTTTTTCTATTTTATCTTTTTCTTTCTTCTGTTTCTGGGACCTAAAGAGCAAAGACGATAACACCAAGAAAACAATGGAATGTTCTTAACGGACAATTATATTAACAACAAACAAATTGCAAGCTCACACATTGCATGGCAAGCTCCTACATACAAACCAAACACCATAACCTTCCTTAAATCCTCCATCATTTATTTATACCTCGTTACCACCAAACTGCAGTTAACCCTAATTCTCTCTCTCTCTCTCTCTCTCTCTCTCTCTCGCAATTGTATCTTTGTTATCAATCTCTCCTTCGTTCCACACTTGTCGTCCATCATGGAGAATGAAGATAATAAAGATAGGGATGATAGCTTCATTTGCGCTAGGTCACCAAGTTTTAAGGATTATTGCAATGACAATGACACTGGGAAAAGCAAGAAGAATAGCAGTGAGTGTGATAATGACATCATGTTCATATTAGATATGAATTGAAGGCTGTGAATGGATTCTAATTAAGCTTGCTTCTTTCTGTAGGTGATGATGGTTCAACAAACAGAGAGAATAAGTCAGAAAATGAGGAAATTCCCAATTCCAACAAGGTAGATAGATAGTCATGGTTCCCTAGCTTGTGTTGCTTCCCATTCATTTACTTCTTCAATAAATACTTAGATGTTATTAATTTTTTTCATTTTGTGATGTTTCTCCAGCAACAACTGAATATAAAGTTATCTCTAGCAATCCCAAAAGATACGTCATTTCAGGGTTTGGGAAGAAAATGCAAAACATTTTGAAAATTTTATGTTTTTATTGTAGAATGAATTTTACTAAAATATTTTGTAATTTGATAAAATCATATTGTTTTGGGGTTATAGAAAAAATATCAATCCCCTAATTTAGTATTACTTCCTGAACCAATTTGATAGCATGAATTGATATTGAAGAATTAATTTGATGTATTTTCTAATTTTTCAAAAAATTTTTAACATTCTCTCTATTTGATTCAATGATGATTAGATAGGTAGTAAGTTAGTAGTAAAAAATTTTGGTAGTAAAAATATCCTTCCTCTACTTCCTCAACCAATTTGATAGCATGATTTGATATTAAAGAATTAATTTGATGTATTTATAATTATATGATGGGAAAAAACTAGTCTTCAATTACACGATATGGATTTATTTTCTAGCAGAGACATCGATTCTTGAGCTTTGTTTTTTTTTTTTTTTATAATTATGTGGGTCCCACCACATGATTGTGAGAGTGGTAGGAGATATCTTCTCTCCTAATAAAGCTTTAGTTTTTTGGGTGAAAATTAATAAAGCCTTTAAATTATTACCTAGATGACATTTTTAAAGGACCAAAGTAATTAAATTTTACTCAGTTAGATATTATGAACTCTGAATCCATGTTGAAAGATTTTGTGTTTGGTTCTACCTTGTTCGTTAAACACTGTTTATGCGCCTTTGAACAGGAAACCGAGAAGAAAGAGAGAAGAAGACGGCGATTTGGAAAGGTAATAAACAGGGGAAAGACCGGAGGAAAGAGAAAGCTGCTGAACTTTGCTTGCTTCACCTCTAGCAACCAGTCCTCTGGTGAAGGTTCTATCAAGAAAATAGTTGGAAAAACTTCATGAGGACATGAGAAAGCAAATACAATATTCTTTCTAACTTTATACTTCGAAATGGTTACTGATTGGGTATAGAATAAAAAAATAAATTTCATGGTTTTATACATGTAAAAGATGCAATGGAAAATTTTGAATATAATACTAAGATCAATTTTGCTCTCACTCCCTCTCTAAGACTTGTTTCATGATATATACTTGTAAATTGTGATTGCTTTTCACTCCTTCGCAATGAATTCTATCTAAAGGTCAAATAATTAGTGAAGATACATAAATAATTTTATTATATACTTTTAACACAGATTTAATTTCTCAAATTTTCTATTTGTCTAATAATCTATTATGTAATTATATTTTTAAATTAGGGGTAGAAAGACAAGGCTAGTAGAAGAAGAATAATTCTTTTATTTTTATTTATTGCCAATGAGAAGTAAAATTAGAATATGAACTCTTTTTCGTACATGTTCGTCGAATTTTAGTTCATGATTAGCAATTGTGTTTTATGTTTTTTACTAATTATTTTTTATCCTTGCATGTGTTATGTGGCGGTCACTACTAAGTCATATTGTTCATTAATCCTACAAGGATCAAGATTCCAATCAGAGATTGGTATGTTTCTATGGGATCTAGGTACCCTATCTTAGATATCTACAAGAGAGGTATCTTATAGAATAGGAGATTATTATGAACTATAATTATAGCTATGAGTGACAATAAGGCCAGGGGCTTTAGGCCTGACCTGTTTCGACCTGGCCTGGCCCGCCTTTTTACATTTTTGGGCTCAAAATTGACCATATGTAAAAGTCTTTTTACTTAAAAGGCCTCAGGCTTCCATGGATAAGTTTGGCCTGGGAGGCTGGCCCGACATTATATTGATTTTTTTTATTATTATTAACAATTTCAACGTGAAGTGACAACTGGACTCTTCTTTCTCCCTCACAAAACCCAAGGAAGCCTGTAACACCCTGTTACCGGACTGGTGTGTTATCATCAAATATGATATTAAGCACAGTTACAATCAAAGTAGTTATTTGAAATTACGGGAAAATTTTCTTTTTAATATTGTTTGTACCTTTAAAATAACTGTAATCATAACTCAAAACTTATTGTGAAATTATGAATGTCATAGCTTAATACCATGCAACTTACATTTAAAGATGCTAAGTGATTCCCATAAACCAACAAAGCTTAAAACTTATTTTGTTCATGTTCAGTACTAGTGTATTCACTATTTTTCTTATTACCCAATTAATTTAAAACTTCTTTTTTGACTCTCATCTCTTACTATGTTATAGCTCTCTTCGTTAGCTACGCATGGGTTCAAACCGCGCTTAAATTGAAGGTCTGTAGCTCGAGTTATAACAATTTTACTAACTTATGTTCGTGTTGAAAACGGGATGCGCGCTTAAGCGCGCTGAGAGCGCTTAAGCGCCCTCTTCGAACATGTTTTTCGTCCGACAGAGCGTTTAAGCGCGCTCCAACGCGCTTAAGCGCACACAGGCAGAGGGAAATGGTATTTTTAGGCCACCAAGAGCGCTTAAGCACGCTCCTGGGCACTTAAGCCCCCTGCGGCATAGGGTTTCTCCACGCACAGGTGCACCAGGGCGCTTAAGCCCCCTGAGCGAGCTTAAGCCTCCATTTTCAGGCTTATGCCCCCTCCACTGGGCAAAACACTAACTCTTTATTTTCATGTATTTTTCTTGGGGAATTAAATCCGACACATCGCTCAGCTAAACAATATGAGGGTGCTGGGTTGAGGGACTTAAGAAAGTTCAATCAAGCTTTTAACATGAAAGTGGGATATGGATTACTGGCTAATAAAGATGCTTTGTGGGTTAGATTCTTGAGGAACAAGTACAAGTTAGAGGATGGATTAACTCCTCGGATATCTAATTCTAGCAATACTAGTAATATTTGGGAGGGCATATGTTCATCTTGGAATAATGTTTTGGAATGGACTAGGATCTTAATTGGTAATGGCAGGAAAATTAGATTCTGGTATGATAGATGGGTCCCTGGTCTTGGGAAGCTTATTGAAAGAATTATTAATCCAGCACCGGAAGAGGACAGTATATGGGATGTGGCTTTCTGTGTGAAGCAGGATGGAGAGTGGGATTATGGGAAGCTCATGAGATACCTCCCTGTTAATGTCTGTGAAGCTATAATTAGGATGGAGCCGCCAAAGATGGAAGGTGGGGATGAAAAAGTTTTTTGGAGACATTCTAGCAATGGACTGTTTTCTGTGAAATCAGCTTATCAGGTTATTGAGAATGAGCTGCCTGTGATGCAAAGCCAGAATCAGTGGTGGAATCTAGCCTGGAATTGGAGGGGACCAGAAAGGATTAAGCATTTTCTCTGGCTTCTATTGGGGAACAACTTACTAACTAATGATCAAAGATGCCACAGACACATGGGAGGGGAGCCTCACTGTTGTAGATGTCAGCATCCTTGTGAAGACTGGAGCCATGTGATGAGAGACTGTCATCGGTCTAATCAGGTGTGGAGATGCCTTATGCAAAAATCCAGGTATGGTTCTTTTTTAATGACAGTTTTGAGGACTGGATTCATGATAATATGACGAAAGGCAAGGATATGGATCAAGACCGCACATGGAGACTCACTTTTGGGGTCACATGTTGGATGTTGTGGCAGTCTAGGAACAACTTTGTGTTCAAGAAGGAAGTTTGTCAACCTGAATCTCTTAGTCATAGGATCAGAATATATGTTGAAAATATAATACAGGCTGAAACCACTCTTTATGAGGCTGCTATTACCTTGAAGCATAGGGATGATATTAGAATTCAATGGAACCCACTTGAAAAAGACTGGATTAAGATAAACTCTAATGGTGCTTGCTCTCTTGACATAAGCTGATGTAATTGAGGTGGAGTTCTAAGGAATAGTGAGGGGAAGTGGTTGCTGGGTTATATGAAAAATGTGGGGCATGGCAATGCTCTTAAGGTTGAACTTTGGGGAGCTTTGGTTGGAATACAGGTAGCTTGGGACCATGTTTTAGGCAGATACACATGGAAGGTGATTCATTAGAAATGATGCAGTTGATCCAGGGAGGAAATGCAGGTGACCATCCACCATACTCGTTGCTTTCCAGCATCCAGGAAATGGTTGCTAAACCATGGAGGATTATATTCTCTCATATTAAAAGGGAAGGAAACAAAGTGGCTAATTGGATGGCTACAAAGGCGGACCTTCGATCTTGGGATGTTGTTATTTTCCCAATGTTCCCCTTGATTGTAGGATGTTAGTTGAGGAGGATCTGTTGGGGACTAGAGCCTTCAATAGTCCTTAGTTTGTTGCTGGCTTTTTTGTAATTTCCCTAATATCCAAAAAAAAATCTCACACATCATATGACTTAATTGACAATCTTACATCATGTAATATCTATATATCTATCTTCACATAACACTTTATCTAATAAGTCCTTGACCCTCCCATCATATGAATGTTTCAAAATGTATTCTGTTTACTACATCAAGTGATTGAAATGCCTTTAAGCACAAAGTATGTGGCCATAGACAAGTCTCATGCTCACTCAAAATATCAATACAAACCATAGGCATCAATGTAAAACAACTACATAGACTTAGAATCTAGTCATGAACACCCAAAAGCATGGCAATAATAACATGCAATATGTTCATGATCTAAGTCCCGAAATGCTAAAGTTATGTGCATCAAATAAAATCCTCCAAAATGCTATACTCTCCATATGCACACCATGTCCAATCCTCCCCTACACAAGCCTCTTGCCCGACGGTCCTCCATACTCACTATGACCTGAAATAATGTCCCCAAACCCGGGGTAAGATATACAAATATATCTCAGTAAACCAAGGGTACTAGAGGATCTCTCCACCCCATGGCTCACTCAATGTGCAATAATAATCATCATGTAAAATGCATAACATACAAAATCACAAACAACTGGGCACAAATCCAAGAACATCCACATAAGGATTCCGTTCAAGGACCCCATCATATAACTCTCGAGAAGCTTCCTGGTGCCTCTCACATGGATGAGACGACCCCATGGCAAAACCCAATTGGAACTCTTCATGAGCCCTATCTAGCGGAAGTCCCGCATTTGGATCATCCTACTACAGCTCCTAGAGTCGGCCCCACAACAAAACCCGACAGGAATCCCCAAAGGATATCTCCAGCGGAAGCCCAAACCAACACACATCTACTGGCCAGAGATCACAAATATATCACATAACATGCTCCAAGCATGTCACAAAACCAAGCAATAATGCATGAACATGTTATTTTCACACAATGTCACAAATCACAAAATCCAACCACAACCTTCCACTGGTGTGGTGGAGCACACGAGGGGTAAAACCCAAGTACCAAGAGTTTGCCTCAACTCCAAAGATATTGCTCCACAGCGTAAGCTCCAAACTTATGCCTCATCTAACAAATCCGTGAGAGGGAAACTATAACGATCAAACAACAATGATCCTCAATACAATTTCAATGCAATTCAATTCACTTTTAAATTACTAATTTCCACCCTATTCAGTTAGGCCAAAGGGCTATTTCACATTTATTTTTCCTTAGACTTCCATATAGGTCAATGACCACATACACAACACACCCGACATTCTTCATTCCAATTTCATTACATCAAAATTTACTACCATCCATTTAAACGCCATTTACTATCGTACCACATCGAGTACACCATTTTTACATCACCAAAACATCCATGACAACAATAGGTCGAATTCTTCATGCTAGGGTCCCACATGTTTTTCAATCCATTCCAACACTTCTACACATCATACAATATTATAATTTACTCATAGAATTACTCCACAACCCAATTGCCCAATCCTATCATCATGTCATTTCACAAAGCATTGGAATTCAACTCCATATTTCACTAAGTTACAATTTTACAAATCACCATAAATTTTATTGTATCAATCATCACCATTTATCATTCTTAGCATTTAATTTCTAAGGAGCAACATCATTAAAAACCTCTAACCACATCAACCAATCAACACATAATCAAACACTTAACCATTTTATGATCTCAATAAAAACTCCATGAGAGTGTGAAAAATTACCACTAATCAACTCCTAGGCAACCCAAGAACAAGTTTCAACACTTGAACGGTCCAAAACCGCTACCAACCACCACCAATTTCATCAAAACTGCCACTCACCATAGGAAAATGATCTCCTTGTACACTCAATTTTGTGGCTCACACAAGGAAGGAAAGATGTTCACAAGGTGGTTTGGAACAACTTTGATGTTTTACATTTTTGGATTTGAGTAGGTTTTGATGGAGTTTTTGTGGTTTTAAGTTTGGAAGCAAAGCTTCCATCTCCAACCATGGTGGACGCGTGAGAGAGGAGGGAGGAGGAGAGAGTAATTTCAGAAATTGTGTTTCAGTTTGTCCATTTGTCACTTAAGTGACTTAAAGTGGGTCCCACATGTCACTTAACTTTCTTAAATCACCCAATTTAACCCACGAATTCATAACCTACGCTTTTTTCTCGTTCACGTCATATTTTTACTTTCTAAAAATACTGATAATATATTCGCGCTTATCGGTACAGTTATACCGTAGTATTTTACATCAGAAAAATCACTATTCATCAAATTTTTCGAAACTTGCCTGTCCACTCGATTTTTCATCCTGAATCCATTTCCGGCATTATTTTTACCATTTGAAACCTTCTACTCAATTTTTCATGCCTAAGATTGCGTGTTTGGTAAATTACCATTTTACCCTTCTTATGCATTTTGACCCTTAATTCAGGATTTTCACTAATCCTTCCACTTAATCCACATTTTCATATATAATTATGTATTTACGAAATTCGAGGTGTTATAAAGCCACCGCCCAAATCACAGGTCCACCACCACCGTTGGACTACCTCCCAACGGTACAGTTATACCGTAGTATTTTACATCAGAAAAATCACTATTCATCAAATTTTTCGAAACTTGCCTGTCCACTCGATTTTTCATCCTGAATCCATTTCCGGCATTATTTTTACCATTTGAAACCTTCTACTCAATTTTTCATGCCTAAGATTGCGTGTTTGGTAAATTACCATTTTACCCTTCTTATGCATTTTGACCCTTAATTCAGGATTTTCACTAATCCTTCCACTTAATCCACATTTTCATATATAATTATGTATTTACGAAATTCGAGGTGTTATAAAGCCACCGCCCAAATCACAGGTCCACCACCACCGTTGGACTACCTCCCACCTCCTTGGCCCAATCAAGAAACCAACCATCGTCCTTCCATCTTCTTCTCCATTCAAACCAACAGCCACACAGCACCCCCACCATCTTCTTCTTCCTTGGACCGACATGAATCATAGCCACACCTATCCAGTCACCAATATTTCTTCCTTGAGCCGACAGCCACACAACCCTTTCTTTCTTTCTTTTTTATTTTAGAAACCCCAACCCAACCAGTCACCAATCTTCACCGATCCATAGTCACACCCATGGTAGTTAAAATCTGGATTTAAATCTTAAAATCCCGATTTTAACGATTTATTTTTGCTAAAAAAATTTAGATTGCACTTAAAATCCTTTCCAATATAAAATACCGATTTAGACATTTACTTAAGTCCCGATTTTAAGATTTAAATCCCGATTTTAACTATTGGAATGATGTTAAGCAAGTTAGAAAAATTGTTGAATATAGCATTGCTGATGTTTCATCCGAAGATGAATGGATTGTGGAAAATGAAGGAACTTTATCTCATGATGAAAGTTTAGATGAAGACAATTTTGAATGATGTAGTTGAAGATCATGTGGAACAGAATGTCTTAGATGATAATAACTTGAATGATTTATTAGCTTAGACCCTTATAGTGCGACAATTGTATGCAAATGTATAAGGATGGTGCCAGGTAGTCTATTTTTCTTAATTTTTTTTATACATAAACATATGTATATAAAAATAAAATTTTAGAGTGCATGTAAAATCTACGATTTGTATTACGATTTTACGATTTACGATTCCCTTTTCGATTTTAGGTAAAATCCCGATTTTGACTACCTTGGTCACACCTAACCAAATTGGTCCTTCCAAACTATTATCCTTCATCCTCCCTCACACAAACAAACCCACAAAACTCATTCATTCCACTGTCGTTTGTGTCATTTTTTTGTATTTATTTTTTTTGGCACTTTTTCTTATAATGGGCAAAGATAAGATAACATGTTAGCTGTTATCTACCTTCTCTCACTTTAATTTTATTTATTTATTATTGAATTTGTAAATTATTGCTGCAAATTGGAAGCTAAGGTTTCTATTGGAAATTGATTTTGAAACTGATGTAATTTTTATGATTTATTATTCACAATAAATCGGTTGGTATGCCTGTATGCTAGATTTTCGGACTTTTCTGTTTGGATATAGAATTTATGAATTTTTGTGCAATTTTATTTTATTTTTTTATTTTTTAACAGGCTAAGACGGGCTTTTATTTTTTGTAAATAAGCATGGCCATAGGCCGATATTATATTCGTAACAGTTAACAGGTTAAGGCCAGTTTGACACATTTAAACACAGACTCGGCCTGTTAAGACCAAAGCTCGGCTCGACTCGGCCCGTTAACACCCCTAATTATAGGATAGTCAAAGGATGAAGTGTATGCACAGTGACAACTAAGAGATAGAGGATTCAAGAGTGTGCATGCCTGTAATATTTTCCTCTTACTTAGAGAGTTTATCAGTGAGTGGTGGATTTTTGGGGTCCAATACTTGATCCATTGTTATTGCATTAGGATTAGTATAATTAAGAAATCTTTCATTAATTTTACTCTTAGTTGTTTGCCCTACTTGGGCATTCTAAACGTGGACCTATATGTTAGGTTTATAATAGTTTCCCCCAGCCCAATAGTTTGGATGTCAGGGCTTCTGGGGTGTAATAGTTATTGTCTCCATGTTGATAGAGTTATCTTTTTTCTACAACAATCATTATCCAAGTTGAAACCATTCTTATTGGTTTAACCAAGTTGGCACTTTCGGCCAGCGTCCATGTCCACTTTCAAAATCAGATTTGCCGAGTTCCGTTCTCCGAATACTTCATGGTTCGCATTGAGCAACTTTTTTGTGTGCTTCATGATTCAAATCTTAACTCGGCTTTTGAACTTTTGTTCCGGGTTTCCTACGCCGAGTATTGAAGATGTTGCTCTGGTATCCCTCCCTCCGACTTTTGGTCGAGGTCCCGCTTAAGAGTAGCTGATCTTTCTTTAGTTTGCCTTGTTCGGGGTGTAATCCCTACCTTTTGAGTTTCGTTGCTTTTGTTCTTCATGCTTTCTAGCATTTATGTCTTGGTCGGCTTCCCTGGTCTGGGTTGCCAAGGTCATGTTGAGCTAAAATCTTTTGTTCTTCCTTGTTCCATTTTGACGATTGCGTCCTACACGTGCCCCCCAGTCCGGCAATCTAAGCATTCAGACTGTAGTGTTCATTAGCCCATCTCAATCATATTCAAGTCCATTTATTATGAGGATCCCATATAGTTGTGTGGATGATCTACGGTGTTTTTCTTACACCCTGACCAAATCCTAGTTCATCCTTAGCTAGTGTTTGCTAGGTGTTCTTAGGCCGCATTTCAGGCCTTTCTTTTGCGAATAACTTCTTATTAATGCGGCAAGATCTGTGTTTCGTGTCAGACCTTGGTCCCATATATGTGGTTACTTGTAGTTTTGCTAGTGCTTCTAATGCTCGGCTTTCTTGGACGAGGTATAGTTCTGGACTAGCTGGTCTTTCTGTAGGCCTTCGTGTTAGTGCTTCTACGCTACCTTGTTTGGGCTTACCGGGGTATTAGCATTTTGGTCTTTCATGCTCTTTTCACGTTCTTATGACCTTTTCGGCCTCCTTGTGCTGGACCAGGTTCATAAGTCGACCTATCGGGGTTGTCCAAGAGGATGGTCTTTGTCCCTTTTTGGTAATTATCCCTTTTGCGTTAACTTATTTGGAGATAACTTATGGCTTTATGCCTATTTTCATATTTATTTATACTATTTGAACCTACCTTGCTTTGCCATGGCATATAGTATCTACAGGGGTAGCAATTACGCCTTGGCCCCAGTTTGTACCTCTCTTGGCTCAGAACTTGGATTAAGTTATTTAGCCAGAACATATCATCGTAGGCCTTCATCGGTTGAACCCGGCTTACTATGTCTTGGTTTACTTTTGACTTTATTGTAACTTGGCTTCTTTTGCCAAAGTTTAGAGTTTGTGGAGGAAACTTTCGCCTCTTCAGTTTAAGCCAGCTTATTTTGCCTCGGCTTATGTATGACTTTATTCTAACTTGGCTTCTTTCCTCAAAGTTTTAAGTTTGTGGGGGGCGATTTTTGCCTCTTCAGTCTAAGCCCGACTTTTCTTGCCTTAGCTTCTTTTGCCAAACTCTTAAGTTTGGGGAGGCAATTTTTGCCTCTTTACTTGAGCCCAATTATTCTCGCTTCGGCTCTTATTTTAAGTTGGTTTCATCTGCCATAGTATTAAGTTCGGGGAGGCAATTTTCTCCTCTTTAACTTGAGCCTAGCTTTTCTCGCCTCGTCTCTTATTTTAACTTAGCTATATCTACCATAATCTTAAGTTTGAAAAGGCAATTTTTGCCTCCTTAACTTGAGCCAGGCTTTTCTCGGCTTGATTTTTATTTTAAGTTAGCTTCATATGCCACAATTTAAAGTTTAGGGAGGTAGTTTTGGCCTCTTTAACTGACAAATGACATTTTCTTCTCTATCTTCAAGCATTAACTAGGTACTTTAAAATATTTACAAAAATAGAGCACTCTTTATATTTTATGGAATGCCTCACCCGAGTATTTGAGCCTCAATCTCTTAAGGGATAGGCTACCCCTTGTGACTCTCAAGGGATATATATCACATTCTTGTAATTTCTATCTTCAACAATGGGATAATCACCTTTTGTATACAAACATTTAGGGATAACTCGCTCTCTTACAAGATTTACAAGATGAAAGGAATGATTAATTATGAACACCTAATTTTGTCCAATTTTTTCTTTTAATTGAGAAAATAAAATAAAAAATATGATTATAAAAAAGGGTGTAAACTTGGCCCATTATCATATTTCTAAGTCCCACATTGGAGGAGACTTGCTCCTTCACCTTTAATTTCCATGGCACAGTAGTCTCATTCCTTCTTATTCAATTTTTCTTTTATAAGAAGTCCACTCCTATGTTGTTAACACTGTAAAAATAAGTTAAGACACTTGGACTTCATAAAACATGAGTCGTTATAGTAAAAAAAAATTAGAGAAATTGTGGTGGGTTCTATGTTGGTTGGTTTTTAGCATATTTGTGGATTAGTTTTTGGAAATCTATGTGATTTCGTATACAAAATTTGTTGCCCCATCACTCCTAGTGACATTTTAATTATAAAACTTGACTTAATCTTCATTACTCAAAATATCTTATTCATTTCTTATCAATTTTAAGCAAAAAGTTCCTCATTGAAAAGATCTTTGAGTCTATTTTTATTTTGATATCAAGGAAATTCTTCAAAGAATCGCTAAATTTGAGTTTTGAAAAACTAAACTTTTTTGTCACTCTTTTTAGTGTAAATATATATTCAAACTGTCCTAAGAAAATCCACCAACAATCCTATAATAAGAAAACATTGGCTTTCGTTCTTTTATCTTCGGTAGATAGAAACAATTGAACATATACTTACATTAGATATAGTATAAATGGGAATGTTTACATAAAAGAATTAAAAAATGAAAATCAAAGAAAACAACATGCAAGAATTGAAAAAAAAAATGAAAAAAGAAAAAGAGAGAGACAAAAAGGATAGATTACTGCTATAACACCTAACATTTCTAAAACATAAATTAATATATAAAATATGAATTAAAGGAAAGGATTAGGGAAAATCCTGAAAATTAGGTCAAAATACAAAGGAAGCGTAAAGCGGCAATTAGTCAAACGCGTAACCCTAGGAAGGTAAAATTGAGTAGGAGGCCTCAAATGATAAAAATAACACTGGGAATGGATTCAGAATGAAAAATTGAGTGGTTAGGCAAGTTTTTGAAAATTCGGTGACTAATGTTTTTACCAGGTAAAAATATTGCGGTATAGTTGCACCGTAAAGCGTGCCAATTGAATTTTGAGCTTTAGATTTGGATATAAGTTATAAATGGTATATAGGACTAGGAAATATGAATTCTGATGAAAATTGACGAAAATTAGTGAGTTTGGGGAAGCGTGCACACGACGCGCATAACAACTTAAAACTGCAATTTCTCCGAATGACCAGAAAACTCCAGATTCATCTGATCAAGGGAAATTAAAGGACAGTGGTTAATATTAAAAATTAGAGTTTTTAAATAGTTATGAATTTATGGACGTTTAGCGGAATAGGCGGAAGATTCGAATTAGTTTGAAATCGCGGAAGGTGGCGGTGGGGCCCACCTCACTTAAGTGGACTTGCCACTTGGACCACAAAAATAATCACATTCTCTCTCCTTTCCCACCCTTGAACCCGCGGCCACCATTGGAGAAGAGGGGAGGTTTTTCTTCAAACTTTGATCCACCAAAGCACATCCAAATACTACTCAAATCCAAAAGTTTTGAACATGAAAGTTGCTCCAAATTAGCTTGTGAACAACTTCCCTTCCTTGAGTGAGCCACGCAATTGAGTGGTTGTGGAGATCATCTCCCTCCTTTGGTGGCAGTTTTTGCCATTTTTGGTGGTGCTTGGTGGCGGTTTTGAACCGTTCAAAGCTTGAAACTCACTCTTGGGTTGCCTAGGAGTTGATTGGTGGTAAGCATTCTTACTCATTTATGGTTTTGAATTTGAGTTGTTGATGGTGACCTAAGAGGGGTTGTTTGATTGATGTAGTTAGAGAGCTCAAATTGAAATTGTGTATTAGATAAAAGTAGCTTCGAATGATGTTTTAGAGTGATTGATGTCATAAAAATTATTGGTGAAAATTGAGTTATAACTTTAGGAAAATTTGGGTGAAATGCCATGACTTTGTGAACTTGGTTGGTTATGTGATTGTGTAATTGTGTGGTTGGATGTTTATACACTACACCAAAAAGTGCATTTTACCACGACAATGTAGCAATGACTTAAGTACGTTGCAATTCAGTACTGACTAATTTAGATCAGAGCCACCTAATCGGAGTTAAGAAAAGCATGTGCTCTTTTCAAAAAAAAAAAAAAAAAGAGCATGGGCACACATGTTAGGATCGTTTTTTCCTCCTTGACACAAAACCCTATTTCTCTTTCTCTGGAGATGCGATTGTTTGTGAATTTTCATCTCTCTTCTTCAAATGCTGGTCCATCCTTCTTCTGTTCCTCCACAAGCTACGGTTTGTAATCTTATTTCCATTTAAATTTTGAATTTCACCCTTGAATCTGAGTTTTCCTTTAGATTTGTACGAATTCTGAGTGCAGTGTTTCTAAATTAGGGTTAAAAGTGGAAAAAACACTTCGTTTTCGTAAATTTCTAGTTTTTGAGCAAGTTTCGTTAACAACTTAAAACTAATTTATGGTTTTTTCTTATTTTCTTTTTCTTTTTATATTTCAAGAACCCTGTTTTCACTGCTTCCTTCGGTTTCTGAGCTCGATTGAGCTTTCGATTCGAGCTTGTTTGAATTCTCTGCTCACAAACGAATTGTTTTTGGATTTTAGCTTGACGTCCAGTCATCGCTTTCAAATTCCAAGCCATCGCCACTTTCTTTGTTCTCAACTCACTCCTGTTAGGGTTCCGCTTCCATTTCCCACTTTATTTGTCTTCTTGCATGCTATCCTTCCCATTATCTTTTTAGATTCGATCATTTTATAATTCAAAAGAATCAGGTTTTCAAGTGGTATAGACTTGATATCGTATCGTTGCTTTATGCTTATAAATTGTCAGTTCAAATAAAGTATTCGCATACCTGATTTTTTTTTTCAACTATGTTTTTTCGTTACTTCAGATTGCTGCTTTTTGGTGCGATTTGACAGTCATATACCGGTGGAGATATGGCCAATTTAGCTTTGACTGGCATACTTGAAAAGGTATGATTATTATTATTTATTATTATTATTTTATATATATCTGTGCATGTACCGATGTATTATGTCTGCTTATGCCTGTAGATATATGGTATCTCATATATTTAGCCTACTCTGCATGTGAAATATGCATAGAGAAGGGGTATGTTTAATTTCCAAAACTAGAGGGAGGAACTAGTTATCTATTGCTTTATGCAATTATCACACTAAATGTAAGTCAGCATGATTTTCCTTAAAATCAAATGGTTGTCTGTTGCTTTATGGAAACAATTTCGTAAGTACTTTGAACATTTCATCCATCTTATTATTTGGTGTCCAGGTGGAAATGTCAGAACTTCGATCACTATCCTTTTTTAGCCTTGTTTAAATTGTTGTTTACTGTCCTGCAAAACCATACATCCATATCCTTTTTAGTTGGTTGTTCCCACTCATTGGTAAGACGCCTATCTTTAGCCACATGTGTTCCTTTTTAGTCATTAATTATCTCTTGTTCTGCAGTACAAGCCACAAGGGAGAATCTCACGGCTTTAGGCTTTCCTTACACCTTTTTATTGTTGTTGTTTATTATTTTGTCCATGTACTTCTTCACACACCTCATTGTTGTTTATTATTCTGTGCTATATAAAGAACAGAAAAAAGCTACTACAATATTTAGTATTGTTCCACCTTCCAAATGGGACGATCACCATGCTATGAGAAGGTGGGTTTAAAGAAAGGACCATGGACTCCTCATTATTGTAAACTAGTTGCTCTTGACAATTGTATATAGGACTTTAGAGGTGTGGTAAAAGCTGCATTAGTTTTATTGTTTACCTATCATTCTGTTCTGCAGTTCCTTTAAATCTTATGCTTTAGATTTCTTGAATAATATGGGATTTGGGTTCCTCATTCAATTCCATCGGCCTATATATTCACTCATCTTCAACCCCTCATTTTCTATAATGCCTATCATTAGTAAAACCTAATGAACTGATTAATTGTTCATATATAATAATCAAAGGAATGCAAATATTTTTCCTTTCAGTTTTGATTTTTAAATGCCCAGAGAGGTCAGAGAGAAACTATCTGCTTCTTTTTTGCAAGAACAAATGATCTTTCATTGTTTACTCTCCCCAAATCACAATGTTTTCTTCTTCCTCCTTGTAAGGGTCCATTTATTAGTTTGCATCATGACAAATGCTTGTAACTTCAATACTGATAACATGTAATCTTGTACCACTATATCTTAATCCTAAATTTTAAAGGATTAAATTCATAGATTATTTTACTTATATTATCGTTAATTTTTTTTCTAATTGATGTGAGACTTAGTTTCTCATAACTCTCACATAAATTTCTATCAAAACTACTCATAAACTTTTTGTTCTTTATTGTAGCAATATCAGTAAAAGAGGATGTAGAGGCACTCTTAGAGATTCACAGGAAAATGGACCAATCGGAGATTAAGCATGACCTGATTAGCATGGATGTAGGTAATTGTTGGTCTCAATCAAAATGCTACACTCACATAATTTAACTGCAAGTTTTTCCACTCATGTACAGTTGTTGTTATTTCATGGCTTTCTGCAGGAGAAGAATTCTATTTGAGAAAGGATCTTAAAGTAAAAGCTTTTCGGACTTACCATGTATACCCAGCCAGGTAGCCAGCTAGCAACATATGTTTCTTTTGAGTCGTAACCTATTGAATATTATTACAGACTAGGTCCCTCTTTGAAAAATATTGTGGCTTTTGATTCTGGTACTTTTAAGAGTGAAAGTCACAAATTTGAGTTTTTAAATTTTTTTTGATGATGCTATTCCCATTGATTTTTAAAAGCCTCGTGTACTTTTAAGAAGACTACAGTGGAAGGTAGACAAACGTATTCTAGTAAGTATCCATTTGCTCCCATTCATTTTGTAATGTGCCACCTGCCATCCCAATAAAGAGCTAACACCAACTTTTCAACTTTGAGAACTATATGTATAATGGTCACGTGGCTTTTTCTTTGGCAGGAAAATACTCAAGAAAGACAAACAAACCCTGATGATAACTGTAGTTCCAAGACACTTATAATATTAATACACTGATTGATAAGCTTGATGAGACTTCACATGCAATTTTAATTTGTTGTTTGTGTATTTCTCACAAATTAGTAGGTAGCAAACCATAAAAACATTCGTCGTGTATTTTATAATATATATATTTTTTGTTTTTTGAGCATAAGAGATTATATAATTTTAGTTCTGCTTCAAGAAGAGAGTGGGAGTGATGCCTTGCAAAAACATCAACTATTCTGTTTTTTTACTCTGTCTACCAATGTCAAACATTTAAAGACAATTTATTAACTATATATGGTTCTAACGCAGGCAAAATGGTATTATTATATACATAACAAATTTTCTTTGTGTTTCACGATGGTAGAGACATAGTATTTAAAGCATTTTGAAATTAATTTTAAATATCCATGTCTAAATTACTTGAAGAGTAACTCTCTTTTCTTTTATATTTATCACTGGACTCTTCCTATGTATTAAAATCAAGATTTGAATGATCTTACTTTCAATGATTTGCAAACTAATTTTCATATAATGAACAGTTGCGAAGGCGTATCAATACACATCACTTACAAGTGTGATGTTGCTTGACTGAGGGTCAATTTCATCCGTCATGCTTCTTATTTGATTATCAATAAAATTGTGTACTGCATTTTATTTACTCATATGAATAGAAAAAAAATGTATTGTGTTAAATTGTGTATTCCATTTTATTTGATTATCTCCCTTAATTTGATTTTTGGTTATTGTATCAAATGTAATTTTTATTATTTTCTTTTTATATGATTGGGAAAATTTGTAATATTTTTAATTTTTTTTTTAAATTCCTTATAATTAGCCACGGTTCTGCATGTGGCAAAATAAAGCTATTCAATCATTGAGATCAAAATCATTTAGCCACGAATAAACGTGGCTAATATAACATAAACCGTGGCTAACTCAATGTTACCACACTCATATAGCCCGTGCTTAAATGAAAAAAATACCGTGGTTAAAATAATGCAATGCTCGTTTTAGCCACGGTTTTTGAAACAGTGGATAATTCATTTAGCCACGGTATTTATCATATTTTGCCACGGTTTTTGCTGTGGCTAAACAGCAATTTTGTTGTAGTGATATAAGTTAATAGTAGTATTGTATGATGTATCGAATTGCTAAATTAGACTGGATATTCCTTGGTGTGAGGCTATGGACAATTCGGCCAAGAGAGGGTAATTGAGGTTTGATGTTGCGAGATTATTTAATTGATGTGTTATGTTGCTATATGGTGTTTGGAGGTGTGGTGTGATGAGTGGATGCATAGAAAATAATTGGAAAAATACTTGGTGGGTTTCCTTTGGTCCCGGACCAAAGGGATTGTGGTAAGTACTCTTGAACCATGCTTGTATGCTTGATAACTTGCATGTGTTTGGTGAATGGAAATTGAATTGGGAATGTCCTATGTGTAGGCATTTCTATTTGTACCTAGCTCGGGAAGTATTGCATTGGAGCATTGGAGAGGAGATTATTAAGTTAATCTCTTGGTACTGGGGTTTGATCCCTGTGTGTGCTCCATCATACCCGTTGAGGGAATGGTAGGAAATGTATGTGAATAATATAGAATAACACGTTCATGCATATTGTATGTGTTGTGCTACATAGGATGTACCGTGTCTCTGGCCAGTAAACTGTTGCCTTCGGGCATTACGGACTTCCACTGGATAGGTCTTCGTGAGGGAGTTCCGGTTGACCTGGGGTCGTGGTGTGTGATCCGTAGAGGAGTACATTAGGAAGTCTCGGGTGGTTATGGATGGAGGGTGCCTTGGTTGATGTTCTGGGAACACTCCTTGGTTTGAAACCCGTATGCTATATGTCGAGGCCAATAGGTTGGACGTTGCATGGTTTTGACATTGACCATTTCAGTTTTGTCGTATTTTGTTTCCCTATGCTTCCCTACTTCACTAAATCCCTAGCTTTATCCCGTTTTAAATGTTATGTTATATTGTTTATATGTATCGAAGTGAGCCATGGGGTGGAGTATTCTCTAGAACATCTGGATTACTGAGATATATCTGTATATCTCACCCCGCTTTGGGTACTTTATTTCAGGTAGTAGCAGTGGGGCAGAAGCTGTGGGCAAGAAGCCCATAGGTTGAGCAGTGGAGATTTATGCACCTTTTTTTCATTTTGAGGTCATTTTGGCATAGGCTATACTTAGGGCATGAACATTGTATATGGAGTGAAATTTATGCGTATTATCATATTTGTTCATGCTATCTTTTTGCCTAAGTCTAGTTGTACCTTGGTTATGTCATATTTGAAGTTAGATTACTTATGTTGTCATTGGAGACTTATTTGTATTATGTTGCATCGGAGAAATGTAAATTGTAATATTTAGATCTTGTGTAATATTGAAGCACATTATATGATGAAAGGGCAATAGGCCTATTTTAGGATTATGATTATGTGTATGTTTAAAGAATGGATGCAAATGGATCAAAGTGATTAAAATAGTTTAAGTTTTGGTAATGTAAGAAATGAAATGTAAAGTGAGCTAATTGTATATAAATTGTGAAGGGTTGTAAGAGCATCAAGGCATTGCTGGTCCTTGTGTGCCACCCATGATTATTAGGTGCAAAATCGAGGTTAGATAACATATTTGCAAAGATGGGTTTTATTGGAAAAACAAAAGAAACTCTGGCGAAATTTCTAGAAATTGACAGAATTTAGGTGAACTTTGGGAGAACATATCTCCCTCCACAAAAGTCCAATGGGGACATGCCATACGCCGTTTTAAAGCTTGAGATGTCCTAGACCTTGTATTAAAATTTTAGAATTTTCTCGGTTGCAAGAAGCCCTGTAGAAGCCATTGAACATGGACTGTCCAGAACACACCTGTGCAGGGGCTGTTTCTGGCAGTTTTTGGGAATTTTATTCCCACTTCATTTCTTGGTCAAATTAAGTATATGATACGTCAAATTGAAGCTTGAGTTATTGATGGAACCTATTTTTATAAATCAAAAATTACAGAAAATTAAATGGAGCCGAGCTCCTTACAAGATGAAATGCAGAAAATTAACACTAAAAGACCTCACTCACTCTATAGCCAAATACCTAGGCCAAAGAGATCCCAAGAGATCCTTTCCAAAACCCCACTCCATATTCTGAATACATGAATGAATAGAAACATCACCTTAAATTCCTATATATACTAATTCTAAAATACTAATGGGCTTGGACTATTTATTATAGGACCATCAATACTCCCCCTTCAAAATTCACCTTGTCCTCAAGGTGAAGAGAGGGCAGGCAAAGTGAGAGAAACGTCCACCTGGATCCCATTGCTTAAAGGATGTTACTCTATTTTCCATTGCCTTTATGTCAAATAAACCAAGTCCAATTATATTCTTAAGAAAAGACCTTTCAGCCCACAAAACAAAAGCCTTTCTTCCTTTCTTTTGGGCTGGGCCCATTAGGTCAATAAATTGACCCAATTCTGCCCTTCTTTCCTCTCTCCCTCTCAGCACCTTCTTCGTCACATTTCCTCCACTTTTTCCTCTTTTGATTTCTTCTCTCTCTATAGCAGAATGAATGGGACCATGAGAAGGCTTGATGCTCATGCGCTTGTGAAGGAACCTCATGTGCTTCCTCTTCTGCCTAACGATTCCATCGGAGATACAAATTTCCTCGCACAAATCAACCACCACCTTCTTCCCGTTGAGAAGCTCCTTCGCCACGATCGACACTAGATGTCAAAGCATATGGTGTTGTGCATCCACCACTACCCTATTCGTACAGAACCCGGACGCCATTTTTGCTCCCTCACCCACACACATAGTGAACCCTTCCATCTTTTGCTGTAGATGCTGCTCCTCTCCTTCTTCTTCATCCCTTTCTTTCTCTTTGATCTCTGTTTCTTCTTCTACAACCTCTGTCTCTTTCTTTTCTTCCTTCTTTTTTATTTCTTTTGTTCCCTTTTCGTACGCCTTTATTTCTACACCTTCTGCTCGATTTTTTTCCTTCCGATTAGTCAAGAACGTCGTCTGAACTTCATATGGTTTCCCGTGAACAGAGCTGTGGAACCTTTGCAAGACTGCAGAGCGAAATTCCTCCCACGTGCTTGTTGGATTTCTTGGTTTCCACCATTGGAACCACACCTTAGCCCTTCCCTCAAAACAACTTGAAGCTGTCTCCACTTGTTTTTCAATAGGGATTTGATTCACCCTAAGATAATGCTCCACCTGAAAGATCCATCCATATGGATATTCTCCAGTAAAGTATGGCACCTCCTCCCTTTGTTTCATTGTTGCCTGCGAGACCTTCTCTCCGTGATCACCACCATGAGCAACAACTCCATTTTCAGTACTTGATCTCCTTTTCCATGGGTCCACTCGATTAATGAGTGCCATTATCGTCTCTCTCAATTGACGAATAGAGACTTCCACTTCATCCATCCTTTCCTCCACACTATCCAAGCTCTTCTCAACCTTCGTCAATCTGTATTCCATTTTTTATTTTATTTTTTTCAGATCTGAATCTGTTTTTCGATTCCTCTTTTTTTTTTCTTTCAGATCTGAATCAGATCTTCGATTTTTTTTTTTTTGGATCACAAACACTCCCAGAATTGTAGTGCTTTGATACCAAATTGATGGAACCTATTTTTATAAATCAGAAATTACAGAAAATTAAATGGAGCCGAGCTCCTTACAAGATGAAATGTAGAAAATTAACACTAAAAGACCTCACTCACTCTATAGCCAAATACCTAGGCCAAAGAGATCCCAAGAGATCCTTTCCAAAACCCCACTCCATATTCTGAATACATGAATGAATAAAAACATCACCCTAAATTCCTATATATACTAATTCTAACATACTAATGGGCTTGGACTATTTATTATAGGCCCATCAATTATCTAGTTTACTATATAAAACTTTGAGAGCAATTGGTTGAGTGTATTTTCCAGAATCTGTGATAATGTGAGGTCTGTTTGGAGTCTGTTTGAGGTTGGCTGGCAGATTTACTTGTCCAACTTCAAACGGTGATATCCGGAGCAAACAAGAACTTTGTGACTGGTGTGATAGCTTTTTAGAAAAGTAATTAAGTTTAAAATAACATATCAAAAGATGGGAGGTTCGTAGAATGCGGATTTTTCACAGTAATTAAAATACCGAACCATGTTTGGATAGGTATAAAACGTAAAAGTGAGATTTTAGCTAAGTGGATTTATGAGAATCCCTTAGTGACTTGAGAGAAGTGTTTTATAAGTAATTTATAATATTATTCTGCGAAGAGTTTACAGTTACGATCACAACTTTTAATTATTACGCTTTATTATCATTTTAAATGCTTGCGTAATAAACGGAAAAAGTTTACTCGCATTTTTTTAAATGAATTGCTGTGATTGTAACTGCGCTTAATATCATAATTAATGTTAACAATACCGGTGTACAACGGGCTATTACAGCTGTTGTGGTTGATTGAGAAATAGTAAAACAATTATTTTCTTCCTTTCCCATCCGTAAAATAAGAAAAAGAAAGGAAGAGAGAAAACTTATGTGGCCGGCACCTATTTGTCTTGGTTAGGTGTGCTTTGGAGTTTGTAGTGTAAGCCTTTAGCCATATGCTTAAAAAGGTAACCTTATGAAAATTGTTACTCTTTAATTTCACCACTCTTCACTTCTTCCTTCGACATCAAGTAACACGTCTTTTTGACCAAAGAAATGACTAACAATTTCAAAGTTGCATTATATATCTTCCTCATTCCCTTTTCTGTCCCAATCCTTTCGAAAACGCTCATGCTAGTTAAAGAAAACAACTTATTAGGTATGATGTTGTTTGTGTCTTCAGATTCACTAGTTTTTTTTTTTTGTTAGAAAAGCTATAAAAGCTTTTTAAAAGGAATTCCTCAGTGAAGGAAAAGAAATAATCTCATGTCAAGAAGCAATTTAAAATGATTGAAAGAAGAAGTAACACGCTGTATTGTTTTTGAAGTTTCCCAGCCATGATCTTAATTTGAAGTTTCCTCAGTACTAGAAGTTGCAAGTTGCAACAATATTTGCCTATAGTTGCATTATTTCCCAACTTTTCAGTTAGCATTTCTCAAATTTCACAATACATATTTTCTAAATACCCATATTGAAAATTCATTTTCTGTCATACTTTTATAGGCATTCAGCTCTTTAAGTTTGAATGTGATATGCTAGGAATACCTTACCTGGCATCAAACTGAACCTACCATTATTAAGGAATGAGAATATATATTGTAGTTAGATCCCAAATTCCCAATTAGGATTTCTAATAAGAAGTTGGCCTTAATAAAGTATTGGGTAGTAGTTTTATTTTAACCACACAAAAAAAGTAATGGGTAGTACTGTTCAAACATTGTTTTCATTTTTTACATAGAGTTTAGAGTAGTTGCGAATATTATATAGTTTTGAATGAGTACCATGTTTGTGATTTTCTTGTATTTAGAGTATTTAAATATTTTATTCTTATATTAGAACTAATTACACGACTGAAATTTATATAATTTAGGGGTAGCAAAACGTATTGTCAGATGTCATATCAAGATTTGACCCGCTTGTCAAACTATCCAATTTGAACACAATTTGTTTTTGTTCGTGGGACAAAAACTGAAATCTGAACATGACCTGTCATGGGTCGTGGGTCACATGAGTTAATTGACAAAAATTAAAATTTTGATTTTTAAAAAAAATTAAAAATAAAAGGAAAATACTGAATAAAATATTCGGGGTGACCTATATTCCGCAACGAGTTTTGTCAAAATCACCAAAATTATAATTTTTTTATTTTTCTGGACAAAAAAATTTTACATTTTGACACACATGTCACGCAAGTCAATCCATGACAGATGACATTAACTCATGTCATTTATCCAAACTTATACACAATTTGATTTATCCCAAGGATTGATACGACCCATATTTTGTGCCGTGGGTCGACCTGTAGATCATACCACGTTTTACCACCCTGTATATCTATTTAAATTTTGGTAAAATATAATTCACCCCCTTAACTTTAGTCATATTTTAAATTACCAGATGTACTGTAAATTGTTTTAGGGTTTATCATCTATCATTTAACATGACAATAAAAATTTTCCTACACACACAACATTTTGTGGGGCCCGTAGCCAAAAAAAGAACTCCGACACGCAAAACGAATCTCTATAACATAACACAATCACTTTTCCTACAACATAATTCTTATAAAACTCATTGTTTTAATTAATTATCCTTCTACTTTGAGAAAGAGAATAAAATTGGGGATTTGAGGGTTTACACTCTGAGTCAAATTTTTTTCAAATATATTAATTTATTATACTTGAAAGTACAAGATGATAATTTAAAATATAACCCAAATTTAGGAGAGTAAGATGTATTTTGGCCTTTAATTTGATAACTTCACTCAATACAAGGAGGTGTATATGTTATTTGAAGAGTGTATAATTTCTAGAGGTGTATAACTTCACTCAACCCGCCCCATAAAATAACTGGTTTTTTAAAACCAGTTCATGAACCGAACCAATTTTTAAAGAACCAGTTCATGAACCGAATCAGTTTTTAGAACCGGTTTAAGAACCGAACCATTTTCAAATCGAACCAAATTTATTTTTACAATTTATTTTTTAATTTTTAATTTTTTTCCTTTTCAAAAAAGGGTCAATCCCAACCGAATCGAACCACTTTAGAACCGAACCATTTAAACCAATTAGGTTCGATTTTTTAAAAAACCGGTTCGGTTTGACCCATGCATCTCCCTAATAATTTCCGTGAATTTAAAAAGTCCAACAAAATCAAATAATGTCTACACATGAAAAGTTGTCATATTCAAAATTTCAACATATATAAAATGGTCAGATTATGAAATTGAATGCCATCAACAGTCCAGATTCCCAAATAATAAAATAAAGGAAACTATTAGTTAGACATTTTAAAAAGTTGAGCTAAGAGATTCTCCCAAAGATATTTCCTTTTTCTTCCTTTGACTTTTTTTTTGGTAAACATCTTCCTTTGACTTTCAATAAATAAAACGATGTCAAATTAAATTTCTTTTCCAATATTTATGAAGTATGTCGGTGTCCTTAAAAAACAAACTATCAAAGAACTATATAACAAATATGAAAAATGTGCGGTGGAAAACCCTAGAAAAATATCTCAGTAGACAAATGAATTGCATGGTTACATTCAAAGCACATTAATTTTTAAATACGTTCACGTTATATGTACAATCTTTTCTAAATTTTGTTTGTTGAATGTCATCAATGACATTAATTTGAAAAGATGCTAGCTAAATGAATTTAATCCAATTGCCCCTGCATATAAAAATATTTGACAAAAATATCCTTATTTAGAGAATACTTATATATCATGGAAAAAAGTGTTTGTCTAGAGAGAGATAGACACAACATAATTTTTTTATTTAAATTTTAAATTAAAAAAAATCACTCACTTTCTCTCTCCTATGATTTCCATTTTCTTGTATCTATCTCTCTTTTAAAATGACATAATTTATGTAATTTATAATGACAAACACCAAACCCATGAATATTTAACAATAAACAAAGAATTACTAATTGATACAAATTTTCATATGATTATTTAATATAAAATTGATTTAATGTGCTCAACTTACAAATACAAAATTTATATAACTACTTATCTTTTATTTGGATTTTGTAGATATTTATTGATTGATTCTTGGAAGAAAAACGAAAGCGCAAAAATGTTAAAAAAGCATGTAAATGACATGAGGTGGGTATCTGAATCTGACCCTACACTGTCAGTCAAAGTAACGTTCAAAATTTTCGTTCCATAGAACCGCTTCATTTCCTTGTTTCATACTATCTCTGACCGTTGACTCCTTCATCATTGTAACAAAAAACTTGATCACCGAAAAATAGTACAAATTGTTATAAAAAAAAAAAGTACAAATTTGATGTCCTTGGGACAAATATTTTAAGAGAATATAATTTCTCATAAAATAAAATTATTTCATGTATATATATAAAAGTAAATAAGTTTGTTTTCTTTTTTTTAATGAATTCTATTTTTTTGAGATAATTTTATCTCATATAACATAAGAAATTATATTTTCATATTTTAAATAAATAAACTATTAATATATTATTAATTTAAATGTTAATAACTTGGTGCCCGCGGTGAATGATTGCCGGCAACCGACTGGCCAGCGACCGACGGTTGTCGAAAGAACTTCATGACATAATATATATTTACTTAGATTTGTTTTGTCACGAGTGCGCACTGTTTTAGCCGGGCTTGAAAATAAATTATTTTCATGTTTAAATTTCTTACGAAAGGATTATGTAAATTATTTGTATTTTTGTATTAATATTAAAATATTACATTGAATCTCATTAATTTAATATATGTAAAAAGAACATAAACAAAATTTCATATGACCATATAAATTTTTTTAGAAAAATGTTTATTCTTTTAAATGACATAATTTATATCATTTCATTTTCACAAAGAGATGAGACCCACACATTTATTTTTTCTTGTTCACTCTCTCTTCTCCTTTATCTATATTTTCATACTAAGTTAGGGATAATAAGCTGCGGATCATTCATTGTTATCTAATTGCCATCTCACTAAGCTTATGCTTAGTTATTGATATCTTTGTTATTTAATTTGGTATTAGGGTAGTAAAAGGCAATATTGAAAGTGGATATTTCATGTTAAAAAATTGAAAAAGTGTATGTCATTTTAAAAAAGGTAAAGTTATATTATTTTAAGAGAGAGAGAAAGAAATAGATAAAAAAGGAGAGAAAGTTGACAAAAAAATTAAATATGTAAGTTCCACTTCTTTGTGAGAGTCAAATGATATAAGTTATGTCATTTAAAAGAATAAATATTTTTTCCTATTATAAATTACGAATAAAGATTGGATGCTAATTTCGGTTGATACGAAACAATATTCAATATGAACATAAATATATTTAGTGTGAATACAATATGCATGGCTCAAAATATTTGACATAAATACAACTTGTTGATTTTGCGAATTAATATGATACGGGACGTATAATTCATTAATGTGTTGTTTATTTTGCATATTAACTATACATGACATGAATTAATAACTTCTCAATCTTAAAATATGTCACTTATTACATTGATTGACATAACATGAGACATAATAACATGAATAATATAAGAAAATTAATACAAATTAATTTAATATTTACATGTTAACACTCAACACAAAACAAATTTTTTTATGTAAATTTGTATCAACATAAACACAAATTTCTAGTATTGTATTTTGGATTTATTACATTTTTTCTTACCTTTTATTATTAAATGTTAATTGTTGATTTTCATAAATTTAACGGTTATAATTTATTAGATTATACTTATTAATTAATTATTAAATTATAATAAATTATAACGATTAAGATTTAATAACAGGACAAAATAAAAAAAAATAGTAAGAATAACTTTAGCGGATGATGATGTTAAAAATTGTTACTTTTAATATAAGATACTTGGTGAGATAACGTGAGACGCATTAAGTAAGTGTTAGGACCGGAATACCATGTCAGTGCAATTACGAAATGGCCCATGGTGCAGAGTGGCACACGTGTAGCCCAGGTGGGGAAGCGTGCGAGTTGTGTTGTGGGCTTGGGAGCGTGACGTTGGAGTGATGCCCCAGTTTTCGCGTTTCGCAACGCTCCGTCTCTCTCTCTTGTTGATCTGCCTCGGGTCCGTCCTTTTGACCCAAACCGAAAAAACCAAACGACCCACCGTTCTTCAATGTCCTTCACACTCTGCAATTCATTCCCACACTTTACTCCTTCGATTCTCTCCTGAGATTCTCTTTCTCCGCGATTCACTCAATTCCCACCTAATAACCAACACCTCTCTCTCTCTCTCTCTCTCTCTCTCGTTTTCCCTTTCTTGTTATTTCCTTGCCGTTTTGCGCTTTCTCGGCGTCGTTTTGCGGCTTTAGAGTGGAAAATGAAGTCCTCGCTGAGCAAGTTGAGGAGAATTGCTCTTCACAAGAGCGTTGGGAAGGAGAAGTGGGAGTTTCAGCCCTCCGTGAAGTTCGATGAGCTTGCTCTCGCTGCTAAGGTACTTCCGCTACTCTCTCTTTCTAAATCTGATGTTACTATTTGTGGTTGCAGCATCGAATTGGCTTCTTCTTCTCTCTTTTTTCCCTATATATGATTCCTTGAATGTTTGAATTTGAAGAATTGAATTTCGTTGCGTTTAGTTTTGTGCGTTTTGCTCATATCCTCCTCAAATCACACCTGGTCACATGAAGTTCATAATGTCTGGTGGACTATATTCTGTTTCTGTAGTGATTTTTATTTTTTATTTTTTGACAAATTTCTGTAGAAAAAAAGTAGAATCAGTACTAGCTGTTAACCTTATTGTCAGTAATGAAAAATTGTAATTGGTAAGGGGTTTTTGTTCTAGAGATAACACTTGGATAATGTGTTTTGTATGAAAAATTGGTCATCGGAATCATGGCTTTGTTATATTCTCGGCCGATTGACGATCTAATAGTTGTAGTTTCAGGCTTATAATGTCAGAAATGAGTGTGGTAATGGGAAGTTGGTTGAAAATGTACAAGAATTTCATGCCCAATTTCTTCTATCTGGCTTACTAATTCTAGTGACATTGCGGGTTTCCTTAACCATTTCGCAGGACATGCAAGAGATGAGAGATTGCTATGATAATCTGCTTTCTGCAGCTGCTGCTACGGAGAACAGTGCTTACGGTAAACATTATACTTTGAAACGCAGTTCATAGGTCATCTGGTTCTCTTTGTTCCTCACATATCAGGTCTTCAAAACTTAGGAAGTAGATGTGCACTTTTTTTTTTTTTTATGTATTCCTCATATATGTCTCCAAAAATCGAAGTTACAAATTGGATATGCAATTTGTTTTCTGTACTTGTCATATATAATTTCTCCAACAATTCAAGATAGATGTACATTTCCAACTGCCATTGTCCATGGGCGGTATGGTATTCTGCACTATCAATTAAGCCCAGCACTTCCATCCATACCCCAAATGGGGGAACATCTCATAATGTTGAACTTGTACTCCTGCCTTAGGCATGCCTTCTTGTTCTTATTGAAATCGTGTGTTGCAACTACCTTTAAAATGTAGTGAGATAGTAGTGTCGAGACACTTGAAAACATCAAAGGTCTTTTCTCTCTAGGGTATCCTCTTACTGCCTGTACACTATATTATCTTTATTGATCATTAGTCAAACATATTAAAGTTGTCTAGCTAGTTTTTTTTTTTAAAATGTTTTTAAGAGTCTTTTATAGATCAGTTTTGCTGCCTTGAAAATATTAAAGTCTCTAGGGTATCTTTTCTTGTGTTTATGTGTTCCAGAATTTGCTGAGTCGCTGCAGGAAATGGGTACTTGTCTAATGGAGAAAACGGCCTTAAATGATGATGAAGAAAGTGGTGAGTGGGTAAAAGCAATACGTAGTCT